>CAUYPK010119700.1:0-111804 GCA_963574355.1 Loris lydekkerianus
TTTTTGATTTATTGGTCTGTTGTATAATTCTTTTGTTTTCAATTTCATTTAATTCTGCTCTAATTTTGGTTATTTCTTTTCTTCTACTGGGTTTGGGGTTGGAATGTTCTTCCTTTTCTAGTTGCTTGAGATGATCCATTAAGTTGTTAACTTCCTCTCTTTCCTTTCTCTTGAGGAAGGCTTGTAGTGCTATAAATTTCCCTCTAAGGACTGCCTTTGCATTATCCTAGAGGTTCTGATAATTGGTGTCTTCATTATTGTTTTGTTCCAAAAATTTGGCAATTTCCTTCTTAATCTCATCTATGAGCCAGCTATCATTCAGCATAAGGTTATTTAACTTCCATGTTTTTGTATGAGTATGCAGATTCCTGTTGTTACTGAGTTCAACTTTTATTCCATGGTGGTCTGAGAAGATGCAAGGAATAATTTATATTTCTTTAAATTTACTGAGGTTAGACTTGTGACCTAAGATGTGATCGATTTTAGAGTATGTTCCGTGGGCTGATGAAAAGTATGTGTATTCAGTTGTCTTGGGATGAAATGTTCTGTAGATGTCTGCTAAATCCAAATGTTGGATGTTAAATCTAAAATTTGTTTGCTCAGCTTCTTATTGGAGGATCTATCCAACAGTACCAAAGGAGTGTTAAAATCTCCGACTATTGTGGAGCTGGAGGAAATCGAGTTGCTCATGTCTGTTAGAGTTTCTTTTATAAATTGAGGCGCATTCTGGTTGGGTGCATAAATATTAATAATTGAAATCTCTTCATATTGAGTATTACCCTTAACAAATATGATGTGACCATTCTTATTTTTCCTTACTTTTGTTGGTTTAAAGCCTATTGTATCTGCAAATAGAATTGCAACACTTGCTTTTTTTCTAATTTCCATTTGCCTGAATTATGGATGACCAACTTTTCACTCTGAGTCTGTATTTATCTTTTAAGCTAAGATGAGATTCTTGTATCCAGCAAATATCTGGTCTGGGTTTTTGTATCCAGTCAGCCAACCTGTGCCTCTTTAGAGGACACTTGAAGCCATTCACATTAATGGAGAATATTGACAAGTCTGGTAAAATTTTGGGTATTGAGTTTTTTGAAAGTCCAGTAGACATTTTTAATCCTTTTGCCACTGTGGAAGTTGGAGTTTGATAAAAAGTTTCTGAGTGAGTTTACTTTTGTGGTAGAGAATTGGGCTGGTCGTTATGGAGGATAGGTCTGAGAATATCCTGAAGAGCTGGTTTTGTTATGGCACATTTCTTCAACATGTGAATGTCATTAAAGTATTTAATTTCTGCATCATAAATGAAACTCAGTTTAGCTGGATACAGGATCCAGGGTTGAAAGTTATTTTGTTTTAGGAGAGTAAAAGTTGATGACCACCCTCTTTTGTCTTGAAAGGTTTCGGCAGAGAGATCAGCAGTCATTCTAAATATTCTTTTCTTTGTAGGTTATGGTTTTCTTATGTATGGCTGTTTTCAGAATTTTCTCCTTCATATTAACTTTAGTGAAGTTAATTATGATGTACGTGGGGGATGTCTTGTTCGGGTTGAGTCATGCTGGGGTTCTGAAACTGTCTGCTATCTGAATTCCAGAATCTCTTGGCATGTGTGGAAAATTCTCTTTCATAATTTCAAGGAGAAGAGCCTCTGTGCCTTGTGAAGATACTTCATCACTTTCAGGGATTCCAATGAGGTGGATATTAGCCTTCTTTGAATTATCCTAGAGCTCTCTGAGAGAATGATCCATTTTTGCTCTCCATTTCTCTTCCTCTTTGAGAGTTTGGGAGTGTTCAAAAGCTTTGTTTTAAATGTCAGAAATCCTTTCTTCTGCGTGCTCCACTCTGTTACTGAGGGATTCTACTGTATTTTTAAGATCTTTGGGGGCTGCAAATTCTTGTTTCAATGTGTCAAAATATTTGGTGGTTTTGTTTTTAAATTTGTTGAATTCTTGAGACTTTTTAATTGCTCCTTGAATTTCTAATTCCAACTTTTAAATTGCTCCTCGAATTTCTAATTCCAAATTTTCCTCCATTCTTTTAATCTTGTCTGCAATCCAAATTATGAATTTGATTTCTGACATCTCAGCTATCTGTTTATAAATGGGATCTTCAGTTACATCTGCCATATCATTCCTTAGGGGGTTGATCTACTCTGGTTATTCATGTTACCAGAGTTTTTCCACTGATTCCACCCCATGATTATTTTACACCATTTGACTAGATGAGTGGATAAAGAAAAGTTGGGTTCGGAGCTCCAGGAGTAGTGATTAACCAGCTCTTTGCCCAAAAGCTGGGACTTCTGTCTGTACCTTTTCCCCTGGAGCTTTGCTGAGGACTCATACAGTGCCACAGGCTGAGAAAGTAGGGACCTGCTTGGTGTGGTGTGACTAAGTGGCTCTGTCTTATTTTCAGCTGGTCTCTGTCTGACCCTAGTGAAACTTTTACTCTGGGTTAAAGTCTCAGCTGTGGAGAAATACCAGCAGTTAAGTCACCCCACCCCCCACAGGTAACAATTGGAAAAGGAAGATCAAACCTTCCCACAACCACACACACAGAGTACCACTTAGATAGTCCTCGGGCTATTGGCTCAGTTTAAGAGGTCCAAATCAATTGTCTCATTCAGTACCTGTCTCAGGTGGGAAGGTTTAAAAGGTCTCTGGCAATGAGATCCCAGAGGTCTGCTGACAACTCAAATATGGCACTCTCTGGTGCTCTGTGTGGTCAGAAGGACCCACTAACAAATAGATTAGTTTGGGAAGGTTGATGCCTCCTTCCCCACCTTGCTCCTCTGTCACACCCAGTTACTGATAACCCTGCAGGGCTGTGACCCAATTGCCTCCAGTGAGCAGATACTCCAGGGGTTTGCACCTGCCTGAATCACAAGGAGATCTATGTCTCCTCAGCCAAGCTGTTGCTCTCTGCCACTATCCGGAAAGGGGATGTGAGGCTTGACAACCTTGGGCACTTGATGGAGGCTGGGGCTGTTCACTCAGTTCCAGCCCCGCCCCTGACTTATGTTACTGACAGAACGAAACAACTTTGCAGATTTTGTTTCTTTCCCAGCTAAATTCCCCTGCAGAAGAGAAGCTGTTTTGAGTTCACAGAACCTACACCTCAGGCCCTGACTTTGCTGTATCCCAGTAGTTTGTATTCACTGCACAGTTAGCTGTCAGTTCTAGCCTCCTGTCTTCCTTTTTCTAGGCTGATGATCCCCTGAGGGCTGGGTGTGTCTTAGGCTCAGTAAAGTGGTCCTCTGGGTCAGCCCTGCCCTGGGAGTCTACCAGCACTGTGCATGCATTTTCTAGTCTGGTCTCCACCCAGGCTGGTACCGCCTCAGGCAAACCCTTCACTCACGGGGCCTGCGTTTCTGTCCCAGATCTGTTCCACTGGTGGTTGCCACCTGAGAAGATGCCTAGCCTCCTCTGGTTGCCCAGAGAGACGGTGGGTGTAACTCCAGAATATCCAGGGGTAAGCCCTATTGTTGCCAAAAAATGGCTATTGCTCTGCACCTCAGGGCACCACCACTCCTGTGTCGTTCCCTCTCAGCTGACCGTCTTCTCCTTAATCCTGTGCCACAGAATCAGCACTGACAAGATGCAGTCCAGGCCCTGTTCATACCCCTCAAGAAATCATCCAAGAATCTGGGCTCCTGGGGGACAGGCCTCCAGACCTCAGAGTGAGAGTGGAGGGGAGTGCTGGGAGCTCAGTATTGCAGGTACAGAATATATACAGTTTTACACAGTTTTATGCCTGGCAGGAGAGCGCCATGGCACCCTAGTAGGGAAAGCAGGTTCATTTTTTAGAGGATATCTCCCGTGGAGTGTAGTGGGAGGACTTTTGAACTCTGAGCATTTGTTTATTGGGCACTCTGAGCCATTCTCATGGGGGAGGGGACTCCCATCCACTTGGTGATGGATTTTGTACCTTCTGTTTGTATCCTTGGGGTCGCAGCTCGCCTCAGCAGGGTTGATGTACGTTCTTCAACCTTCTCTCTTGGCGCAGCTCTAATCTACCAGGTTACTTTCTAAATTTCTGTTCTTTAACTCTCCTTCTGGACTGGAGCCTTTCACTCAGGATAATTGTTGCCAGTTCCATCCTCTCTTCCCATCTCTTTACCAGCAAACATTCTTATCCCAGAGTATTTTTTCCTGGACTGCTGGCTGATCCGACTGGCTTGTTTTTCCACCACTTGTGTCCCAGATTGTCTGCCATCTCTGCACAGGACTGGATGTGGGCAGGCCACCTGGGTCAGGTGGCCGATGGGAAGTAATAACGTTTCCTGAGAGCCGCATGAACAGCTTGGCAGCATGGCGCACCTAGTATCTGAACTCAAGTTTTAAAGGCTATCCTATTGTAACCCTCCTTATTATAGACCAACACTCTATGCATATGGACAAATGGACATCTAAAGTTTCTATTTGATAATGACTATGATTCTGTGCCCCACTGACTAGTTTTAAGACTAGTTTTAGGCCAATGAAATTATCAACACCAGCAACAAAATACAAGGGCTGATCTGTAAAGCAGAAAACTTTATATTGTGTCCATTTATAATTGAAAACAATGCATACCTGTGATTTTGCCAAGCAATGTTTTGAATAGGTGATAGGTGATACCCATGAAAAACATTTGATGACAAAAAGTAAGGCGTTATTGACTAAGGAATATAACTGACACACTGTAGAATTTAAAGAGTTCTCAATGCTCCTTCATTAAAAGTTTTGAATTTTTTATTTAAAAAAAAAAAAGGAAATCTAAATCCATTAATGAGGAGGGGTGCTTTTCATGACAAGTGTTTAATGTTTATGAAATAGTGAGTAAAGAATCATTGAAGGAGAAGAAATTCTCAAGAGAACTGTCAAAAATTTAACATTAGAAAAGCTTTTTAGAAGGAATTCTTGAATATTGAATCAATATTAAAAGTTTTCAAAACAGCTGACCCCACTTCTGAAAGCATTCCACAAGCACTTAGAATATTAAATACCCTGCTAACTGCTACACAAGATTTACTATGAAAAGAAACACAATTTCATTCTAAGTAGAAAAATTTTTTAAAGACCATTTACAATGTGGCTTTCATCTTAGGTGTTTATTTTCACAGATTTCAAAATGTTATTAGAAGGCTATGTTGTGTTCATTTAAAAAATTATTTTTTATGACCAGTTGTGCTGTAAAGTCTAAAATAGAGGCTGAATATCACCTGCTTTCTTGACATAGGGTAACGTGAGAGGGGCTTGTGGCCTCATAGCAACTTCTCCTGCCCAGTTTCCTCCCACAGAAGAAGTCCCAGAACCAAATAATCCTGCTTATCAAAGGGAGGAGGTTCAATTCCTGTCTATTCCTGAGCAGTCAGGGTAGATTTCCTACCAGCCCACTAAATTATTCAGTTAGGCCAATCACATCTTCATGCAAGAACTAGGATGTCACATAACCCTCTTGATCCTACAAAGCCTACCTCCCACAGTCCCTGTTTTTTCACTCTGTTCCCAAGTTCAACTTCCCTAGGGCCCTTCCTGGCTTTCTGTGTCCCCCATCCCCCTAGCTGTGAATTTATGTGTCTAATAAAATGGTGTCAATATCATCTTACCTGTTCAGTGTCAGACGTCATCTGTTTGGCCATCTCGTGGCCTTAGGGCAGGAAGAACTTCTCACCACCTGGTAAAAAGGAGGTGATTAAAACATCAGTTTTAGCATTTTTATAGTATAAAGTTTATTTTCTGGTATAGAATCCCAGTTAATAACATTATGCATATAACATATATGATATGAGCTTATTTTGTAATATGAAGTGATGATCTAGAATCAGGGGTCCTCAACCTTTTTAAACAGGGGCCCACTTCACTGTCCCTCAGACCGTTGGAGGGCCATATTATAGTTTAAAAAAAAAACAAAAACCATGAACAAATTTCTATGTACACTGCACATATCTTATTTTGAAGTAAAGAAACAAAACAGGAACAAATACAATCACACCACCACATGTGGGCTGTGGGCCGTAGTTTGAGGACCCCTGAAAGATTGTCAATCATTGGGTATAATTGGATATACAGTGGCACAATTGTGATATGAGTGATTAAGTTCCTTGCATAGTAAATGATGGGAGAAAGGTATAGATCATGCTTCCACTTCAAAGTCTATTTTCTTTCCGTTATATTCAATTGCCAGAATAACACAGAGACCTGAATATAAAAATATTTTTTCAATAATAATTCAATTCTAAACATGTATTTTTTTCTCTTTTTGATCCAAGTCCCTCCTTTGAATCTTCTCAGCCTTTCTTGTAGCAAAGTGAATTGGAGTTTTATTTAGTAAAAAATGCCTACATAGCACAGGATTTATTTATTTTTTTTTTTTTGACAAAAATAAAATGAATCTTGGGATGACTGTTCTCTTTTTCTACCTTTTCTCAGTTGTGGATCCAGAGCAATGTCACTGATTTCTTTGCTAGTACTCAATCAAGGTACAAATAAACCAGTCACTATCAAGGGCATGTAGTTTCTAACCAGGACTCTGTTCCCATGAGCATTAACATTGGAGTTCCTTCTGGATTTTAAATTACATTTACTTGAAAGGTAGAAGGACTAGAAATGTAACTTCTATTTAGGATGAAAGTTTAAAAATATATATATACATGATGTAGAAAGTGGCAAATTGGGCATACTCTTTATATCATCTCTAAATAAAAGGTCTGAAGTATCTGAAGTTTCCTTTCAAATGGAATGTTTTGTTTTTTGCTTTGTCTCATATTGATATTTATATACTACCTTGAAAATTAGTGTAGAAAAATAAATATTGAAAAATGGAACAGGTAACAATTGAACAAAATACAATTATTTTACACTTCTTAAAAAGTTGAGCTTTTTTCCCAGGTTCAGTGGGTCACGCCCATATTTAATCCTAGCTCTCTGGAAGGTGGAGATGGGTGTATTTCTTGAACTTGGGAGTTTAAGATGAGCCTCAGCAAGAGCGAGACCCCTGTCTACTAAAAATAGAAAAATTAGCCGGGTGTGGTGGTGGCCACCTGTAGTCTCTGCTACTCAGGAGGTTGAGACAAGAAGATCGTTTGAGCCCAGGAGTTTGAGATTGCTGTGAGCTATGATGATGCCATGGACCTCTAGCCATAGCATCAGAGTTCGACTATGTCTCAAAAAAAAAAAAAAAAAAAATACTTTTTTATGACTAGGCAGCATTATCATTGTCAATGTATGTCTTTCTGAAATACAGTAAAACTTCCATAGCTGACCACCTCCATAAGTTGACCTAATTTTCATAGAGTGGACATATACCACATATACTCAAATAAAGTTCCTTATGTTGACCACTTTTGTATGTGGACCTGTTTGTTACAGTCCTTGGGGTTCAACTTCTATAAATTGGCCTCCCAAGGGCCTATAACAAACCGGTCAGCATACAGTGGTGGTCAACATAGGAAACCAGGTCTGCTGACTAATACCTGTGTGTGGTGCATATCTGGTGCTAGATACTGTAACAGCAGGTAGATCAGACGCCTCCAACATAGTTAAGAACAGAGTGTCCCTTTGACAGGGTTGGTAAGACAAGGACAAACATGATGCAGATCAGGAATTTTTGGAAAGTAGATATTCTGTCCTGGTTTTCAATTTTCATACTATACTCTGATAATTGCATCTATGAGGAATAAATACAGAAATTGGACACTCTTCTTATTGAGAGGTAAATTTTCTCTAGGACATTTCAGAGAAAGACGAACACCAATTTCATTATGACAGATCTAAATTATTAATTTGACACAAGCTACATTTTATGACAGTAGCCTTGCTAACTTTTTGCATATTAATCAACATAATCCTTAAAACCACCCAAATAAGTAGCACCCGCATTTTTCCCATTTTGCATATGAGTAAATACAGGAGGAAGTGACTGAGCATCTAAGGGCACATAGCAGTCAGTGGGGTCACACAATCAAGTCTATTCAATCTCCCAGGTCTGTGCTCCTAACATTTTGCTATGTGAAATATCTCCACGTATGAGAGAAGAGACATTTGTACTTAGACATGAAGGCAATCTGTGTGTGTGTTTTAAAAGCAAATTTATTAGGATTCAGGTATTTTTTCATCTAATAAAACTGTATTTCCTTTTTCTAAAAATATTTTTTGAATAAAATAAAATTTCTTAATGTTTTATATCTGTAATTAAAAGACCTAAGGTATAATTAGCAGGGATGAAGAGACATTCAGCTCTTCATGTTGAACTATTACAAGTTTGTACAGTAGCTATACTGATATAACCATGATGATAAAATATTGCAAAAGAATAAAGATACGCATCATCAAAATTTTCTCATTAATGAACAGTGTTTTAAGCTCTCAAGCTGATGAGATGGGACTTGGTTAAAGACATATTAGGAAATATTCAGTCAACTCTTGTCAAGATAAAAGAGTGGACGGTGATACATTTTACAAATGAAATGCTTTTATAAAGCCTTGAAATGTTTGATTCAGTTTTATTAGAAAACATTAACAAATTTATCATGAGTTATGTTTTAATGGTATAAGGAACAAAGATGATAAGGGTACGTAAAAGTTAGGCTAATGCTATCAAATGTATTCTGCTTAAAAATCATCAACTGCAGAAATGCCTTCTCTGCATTGAATTCAAAGGAAATAAGCAATCTTCCAACCAGATTTTAGCAATTATTGCCAGAGGATTCACCTTGAAGTTAAATAAGTGCTTTGTTCTTCCCCCCAAATTTGAATTTTTACAGCAAGTAAACTGAATTTCCTAATGTTAAATTAACTTCTTGAAATTGAAGCTAATTCCCAATTTTATACATGATGTTTGGTGTGTTTTTAAATTTTCCTGAAATTGGGTGCTTCAGTTATGTTATCTTGTCTCATTTTCTTTTGCTATAGATAAGTAAGTACAAATACAGGTAATACAAGTTAAAAAGATCCATCTAATCAGGTGTGAGAATTTGTTCTTCAGTCTTTCCCCTGTGCTGACTAGCTGCATTTTTTTTTCAGTTTATACATTAAAATGATGAGGTTTTAGATAGAATTTTTTGATAAAATGTTTTTTGTTTTTGTTTTTTTCTTTCCTTCTTTTTATTAGCTCCCACGTGTAGCTGAGATGTACAGGTTTGCCTGAACTCTCTGTGTAGGTTCTCACGGGGTCAAATCAGGATGTAAGCAGCCATCTTCATAGGCTCTGCCTGCTCACTCTGTGGGTTGTCAGAATCCAGTGTCTTCTGACTGTGGGGCTGAGGTCCTGGTTTTCTTGAGGGCTGTCAGTTAGAGGCTGGTTTTATCATCTAGAGGAGGCTGCTGCCACATTCCTCTTGTGAACATCATGTATTGATGTAACCCCTCTGCCTCACCCATGTGGAACTCACCTTGTATCTAGTCCCTCTCACCCTGTAAATATCTCCAACTTCTGCAAACAGCAAATGGAAACTCCTTGCCTATAAAAGACTCACCTGTTGCCTGATGGGGCTAAAACCACCCAGATCTTAAGATTAAATGACCGTGGGACTCTAAAGACATATGCAAAAT
Organism: Loris lydekkerianus; assembly: GCA_963574355.1. Taxonomy (NCBI): domain Eukaryota; kingdom Metazoa; phylum Chordata; class Mammalia; order Primates; family Lorisidae; genus Loris; species Loris lydekkerianus. The sequence continues at coordinate 9,528 of CAUYPK010119700.1, forward strand.
CCCATTACAGCCATTCCACCATTGATTGAATAACCAGGGAACTTAGATTTTAGGAGGACATCTTCAGAATTCCCCCTACTGCATTTCATCATCTGGCCCCCAAATATTTCATATCCATCCAAAACGTGAAATGTATTTACCTCATCCCAGTGTCTTCAAAAGTCTTACACCATCACAGCCTTAGCTCAGATCCCAAAAATGTAATCTAAATCTTATCAGCCTGAAACCCTAAAATCTCACCTAATTTGATTAGCATGCCTCTTGAGGAAAAATTCCTCTCTGTCTCTAGACCATTAGAGAGACAAGTTACAGACCTCGACATTCCCTGTGTAAAATGGTGGGACAGTAATAAATTATAAACATCCTTGCTCAGTTTTTGGCTTCCAATGAGATGGATAAGGGACAGCAATCTTTAGCCTTCTGGATGCCTTCCAGTTTGATTGAGATCTACAAGGCAGACTTTCGATCTGAAGTGACCTAATACAGTTTCTTTTGATATTCTTACAGTTTCAGCAAATGAATGTCCATCTGCCCTCCCAGCCTCTTTTCCATGTCAGATTTTCAGCAGCCATATCTGAACGTTAGCACCCTTTGTCACTTTAGTGGACTCATAATTTTTCAAATTCAAGTTTCATAGACCCGTATACTGCTTAACAGTCTCTCTCTCAATAGTTTGGTCACTTGTCACATTTTACTAATAGTATGAAAGTAAGAATGATCCAGGCAACATCCTCAACATTTCTCTTGGAAGTACCCTCTGATAAATATTCAAGTATATACATGAAACTATTTCAAATTGTATATAAAACCAGCACATTGTACCCCACGATTGCATTAATGTACACAGCTATGATTTAATTAAAAAAAAGATCAAGTATATTGCTAAAGAGTTGCTCTTTTGAGGACTCGATTTTGCTAACATATGACCTCTACATAAAATGTAGGAAATGATCTTCCTCATTTTCTAATAACATGTTACTCAATTCTTTTTGAGCCTTTAGTGAGCTCTTAAATCCTAGTTTTCTACTAAAAATCTGTTCATGGATATTCAGGCTTTCATGAAGGTGATGTAAGATTTCTTAAAAATTACCATAACTTCTTTCTGAATCTTTTAATATCTGTGTTTCTATTAAACTCTGTCTAAGGCAACCAGAGTTTTTGTTTTGTTTTCTATTTTAATTTGTTTTCTTGTGCATATATTTGATTTCAAGACATAAATTTTGAGTTCTGAGTTAACCCTCACACCATCGTGCTTAGCTTTTAGTTTGGATCACAAATTTCAACCCCCTTTTAAAGCAGAGACCAAACTATGTCTCCCTTCTTGAGAATTATAGACTCTGATCTTTTCCAGAGAGATTTTTTTAACACCGTGAGATACTATAAACACTTAAGTTTCCAGTCTTGTCTTCCACTGCCACTGAAGAACAAATTTGTAGGTCAATGCTATGTTAACTAAATGTATTGCAGACTCACCATATACTAGCCAGTGAAACAAAATAAAAATCCTTCTATTTAACAGTTAAGGGCTTATAATATTACTGTCTGGTAACATAAAGGTAAGCCACAATCCTCTTTACAATATGTGAAATATTTTTTCTATAACTTCTACGTTCTTTTTTTCTTTAAACAAGGTATCCTTGTATCTGTTATTTCCTGAGAATGCAATTTATTTCTACTGTGATGATATTTTTGGAATTCTTCCATACAAAAGCCTTCATGGTTTTTGTAAGACCATTATTCTTGGACTAAATATTTTAGACTCTTTAATTTGAAGAAGTTGTGTGGATTAAGCATAAACAGCAGAAGTTCACCAACTGTAATTCTGCCTTTTAGACATACTACTGTTTCAGTGAGGTCTCTGAAAATACCACAAAGAAAATTGTTACCGCATGAATTTATAGCACTAACTAAGGCTTCAAGGGATGTGGTAACTTTCCACAGGTAAAACGAGTAGTTCAGAATGTCATACATCCATGCTTATAGCTCATTGGGATCCCTCAGAATTAAAGAACCTGATTTGCAATTTCCTCTCAGTGGTAGTAAGTCTGATGGTTTTCCAAATAATCTTAATGTCTTATTAATTTCAATGCAACATATAAACAGGTTTTTATTCTAATGTATTCCCTATTATAGAGGATAAACAGGTAAATAAAAGGTATGTGCGTATTTAATATACTGTTCTTTGATCTTGTGTATATTAAATAAATATTTAAATATTACCTACCTATTATAGATTAATATAGGCAGTATAGTAAAAATGAGTAAAATTTACATAACCTAAAATTTCAATGTAAATTACAAATTCAATGTACTTCCTTGCTACTCAATAAACTGTGTGACTTTCGGCAAAAATATATAGTTCTGCAGGCCTTGTTGGACTATCTTTAAAATGAAAGTAATGTTAATAGCAGCTTCATTGAATTTTTCTAGAATTTATATAGTAGTAGTAGTAAGACAAAAGTGAATATTAACTTAAAAATGAATGTAAATTACTAAGAAGTGTGACTAGCATTTGGTGAAAAAAGTCAATAATTACCATATATACTCGAGTATAAGCAGAGTTTTTTCGGCACAAAATTTGTGCTGAGTTTGGGTTTTTCGGCACAAATTTTGTGCTGAAAAAACTTGGCTTATACTTGAGTATATATGGTATTTATTGCTAGTATAATGGTTTACACATACATTTATAATTTATCCATTTTATATCAATTACTTTTTTTTTTTGAGACAGAGTCTTTCTCTGTTGCCCCAGGCTAGAATGCCATTGCTTCAGCCTAGCTTCTAGACATATCAAACTTCTGGGTTCAAATGATCCTCAGACTACTGAGTAGCTGGGACTATAGGTGCCCGCCACAATGCCCAGATATTTTTCTAATTTTAGTAGAGGTCTTGCTGTTGTTCAAGCTGGTTGTAAACTCCTGAGCTCAAGCAAATCTTCCACCTCAGCTTCCCAGAGTGCTGGGATTACAGGTGTGAACTGGGTGCCTGGCCTATGGTTTACATTATTGAAAATGTTTAACATTAAGTTAGGCATCACAAATATTTTATTTATTTCAAGTGTAGAAAAGTAGGTCTTAAAAACTAAGGTCAGTCGTATATCAACATAGTAGGTAGGACTGCAGATCAAAAGCCTTGTTTATGATTTTAAGAACCATGATGAGAACAAATAAATAAATGATTTAATTAAAAATGATTTCTGAAAAAATGTATATCACAAAATAAACTTACAACCTGAAAATCTCAATTTGTTCTTTCTTTGAGTGTTCAGCTCATTAAGAATTATGCATAAAAATTATAAATTATATCAGTTACTAATTTCAAATGTATTCAACTTGTGTATTAATGTTTTGACAAGTTTCCTAGATTCTGGATTGGTAGGTTTCAGCTCCTCCCAGCTATGGCTTTGAACTTTGGCTCTGCTAGTTACAAACAGTAAGTGTGTGTGCGGAAAATGCTTGTAAAACTAAGCAAAGTTGAGTTGCTGAGCTCTGAGTAAGTGATGAGTAGCAGCAACTATTGCTATCAGAGTATTGCAATTTCTATGAAGAGAACGCATCTGTTTCTGCCTAGGTTTCTATGATCAAAGTAAATTTTATGTTTAATGAGCATGATTCAATAGAGTAAATGTTTTTATATCATATGTGAAGTGCAATTATTTCACAATGACATTTTTTGGAATATAAATAACATAGATGGAGAACATCTCCCTTAGTCCTTAGAATTGTAATATTTTATTTTCTTTTTTTGCAGTTTTTGGCCAGGGCTGGGTTTGAACCCACCACCTTCCACATGTGGGACCAGTGCCCTACTCCTTTGAGCCCCAGGCACAGCCCAAAACTGTAATTGCTTTACATCTTAAAATTTGGAATCTCCCTTTAACTCAGGCAAACTCATTAACTCCTGGCTCTAATCAAAAGTGTCCTCTGCTTGGGACTAACTGGGTACCCCTGCTTGAGCCCAGAAATTTGAGGTTACAATGAGCTATTATTGCATTGTGGCACGCCAGTGTGGGTGACAGAGCAAATTCTAACTTAAAAAAAGAAAGAATATATCTAGTATTTCTTTAATTCCCTCTTTTCTGAGGTACATGCCCGTAATGTCTTAGGTGTTTTTCATGCGACGTGTTTTTGGGAAGTGTCCCAGGACGCGTACTCTTTTTCTGGAAGTGCTTTTCTTGTTTGTTTACTTATAGACTCACTTGCCAGACCCAATGCTGAGGGTCATTTCTGATGCTGGAACAGCTTTTCAATATTTTCTGATTTCTAAGTAGCAGGAGCAACTTTCTGACTTCAAGATAGGACTTAATGAAGCGTCACTGAAATGGGTGTAGTATAGACACCAACTTTTCCCTTTTTCAGTCTAATCATGGCTTCAGTGAACTCCAGAATTCTTGCAATGCCTCATTTATTTTTTTTCTTCCCCTGAGCCCTAAGTTAGGTGGTTGTTTAATGTATGTTGTTTCCAAACCATAGTACTCAGTGGTTAGCACATTGAGTGTGAGCACGCTTACTCAACTTAATTTTTATTTGATTTCCTTTAGAAAATCACTATTTACATACAAATTATTGAAAAAAATAATGAGAGTATATATTTTATTTTTAAAGTTTGACCGGAGAAAATAATTTCAACAATAACATCTTGTCATGTGTAAATTAACTTATTACATGATTATTGAAGATGAATTAGTTTCTGGAAATTGTGAACATGATGGTTACTAAAATAACACACGGTTTTTAAAATGTTTATGTCCTCATGTGTTGACCCACTCTTTATAGAAAAAGAAATAAACTGGGGATAAAATTTTCCTCCTTTCTGATTAGGATTACAATTCTTTTTTTTAACGTGGTCTCAAGACTTTATTTCTTTTAATTAATACACTATTTCTTAGAGTTTTAGACGTACACAGATATTGAACTCAAATATGGAGAGTTCCTACATGCACCCCTCACTTATTATTAATTAATATTAACATTTTGAGTTAATGTAGTACATTTTATTTTTACTATTATGAAGTCAGTACACCATCTAATTCATCCCCAAATAAGAGAAAGACTCAATTTGATTCATGTTGGGGAGAGAGGGGAAGTGGAGGGGAGAGGTAAGGAGGCAGCGGCTTAGGGTGCTCCCACTTACTGAGCACAATGTACAGGTGTAAGGCACACCTATTGTGTGCAGGACACAACTACAAGAGGGACTCTACCTAACAAATGCAAACATTATGACCTAGTTGTTTAAACCATCACATTAACCTGACTTTTTTTAAAAAAGGATAACATTTCTTGTAAGTTGAAAACCTTGTTTGACTTTAATACGAATATCCAAGTAGATTTTTTTTTTTTTTTTTAATCTTTCTGTTTCATCGCTGAATTCAGTCACAGGTGTCTTTCCCACTCCGGATGGACCGAAACACTACCACACAGACACTTTTGGACTTTGCAAATAACACCTTTTATTATGACAGCCAATATCCGTGACATCATGTTTCACAAACATAATGAAGGCCTTTTATGTTTTAATGGGCTTCTGTTGCCTTCCCTGCTACGCACATCGCGTAGCTTTATTGACAATGATCGGTCGACTTCCCCATCGAGTTCTCACGGATTCCCTATTCTAATGTTTCTTTGAAGCCAGGGAAGCTTGTGTCCCTTCTCCTTCGCATCCTCTCTAGTGGAGTAATGCTGGAGCGAAGCCCCTGGTGGAGAGCTGACAGGTTGTGAGAGCTTCCTTTTCTGCTGGCTTTCAACTCAGTTCATAATTACACTCAACTTTCCGTTTAAATTAGTACTCCGGTTTAAGATCAGAAAGAATCTGGGTTCAGAGACACTTGGGACTCCTGGCTCGTAGGCAGTCAAAAAGTAGTTTCCAGAGAGTGGATGCCTATTCTGAGAGATTTCATTTGCTAAAAGTTTAATCCAAGTTTGTGGCCTGGTTTTGGGGACCAACACTCCTGCCTTGACTTTTATATAGATGCATATTTTGAGATTGAAAAGCCAGACACCAAAAACTATTTACTAAGGAAAATATTTGGATTGACAGATGTTTAAATTGGACATTGTAAAAATGACTGAAATGACACTTGTCTGTGTTAGGTGGGAGACTTACTTGCTTAGTTTATGGTCCCAAGCAGAACTCTCTTAAGTTCAGCTAACCTTGATTTTAACGGGGATAGAACAGTTGCGGGTGTAGAAAAAATTACTGGAACATTCAACGGACAAGAACAGAAACCAAAAATTTATTTTCTCAAACATACCTACTTAAGAATTTTTAATCCTGTATATTTAATCTTGCTTCACAGAAATTCTTTCAGACCTACCATATGAATGGTTTATTTTCCTCTGCTTCTGAGGAATCATTTTGCTATATTTCCTACCTATGCTGAGTCCAAGATTTGTATATGAACCTGACTGCACAGGGAGTTGAATATCAGTCCGGGAGGGTGGAGTTGGTCCTATAATGGGTATTGAAATAAAGAGAATAACAAATTGAAAACCTGCATCCTTAACTGTGTGTTTCCCATTTCTGACTCACAATGCTGCTCCAATGAAAGCCAATTTTCTTCTTTTACGAACTGAACTCATAATTAGGAACTTGAATTATAACAGTCATAGAAATAGTCGTTATAATGTAGACATATTATATTTGATTAGATTTTGCGCAAAGGAAATGTTCTTTTGTATTAACTGGGCATTTAATTCCAGCTCCACAGAAGGTAACTTGAAATTGCAGCCTGCAGACTCTGCCCTGCTCCAACAGTTCGGCTCAGTCACGGCAGCCCACGGAGCAACAGGGCCAGCCGCTGCAGGTTTTTTGACTATAATTGCCATTACAACTTTTCTTGGTTTCATCTTAAATTCTGTTTAATGGTGTGCTTGCATTGTCCATGGCATAAATCTAGGAGCAGGATTTGCATTTAGAATGCTATAAAATACACTGTTCCTTTGGGTATACCAAGAAGGGTACCATATACCAACTCATATAAATCAAGATAAGAATACTAAAAGCAAAGCAATTTGATTAAGATACTAAATTCGAAACATTACAAGATTGTGGTCTAAACAGCCACCAGGAACTTCAGTCATCCTGTGTGTGTAGCACTGTCTTGTGTGGAAAATTAAAATGACAGTTTTAAGAGATAAAGGCAATCTTGTTCCTATTGAGCTGTAGGGTTCTTGCCAGTTTATCTCGGTTACGAGGTATAATGTAATATTATATACACATCTACTATAAACATTCAGACTTTTACAGACATGTCAAAAGGGTACCACTTGATGTGAAATAAAATGAATTACAACCTTGTAAAAAGTTCCACGATTTACTCTAACCTGGCTACACTCTTTCGGTACCCTTTCTGCCATCTTCAATCTGCAGGAGAAATTGAAGAGAAAGAACTATAAAATTTGCTTTCATAGCTATCAGAGCAACATGGTATGATTTTCCAATATCAGGGATCAAAATCTGCATTGGCTCTTATTACCTAATAATATCATCACAATTTACACATTACAAATGAATAAATTATCTGAGGATTTTCAAGCTTACATTTACATATATCTATGCAGTATTGTCTCCAGAAGTCTTACATATATAAGTATTGAATTTACCACAAATTTTTTTTTTTATTTTAAATGGCATCATAAATTTGTAATTTCTTTTCATTTGTAAAAAAGGTACAAAATAAAACGTATCAATGTTGTATATCAGGGGGCTTCCTTTTTCTATGTCTTCCCTTTAAAGAACATTTCTTTTCTCATCTTATATTCTGTCAATGACGCTAATGCAGGCCTGAATTTTTTTTTATTGTGTAGGAGATGTTTGGCAAGTAATAGCATTCCTTTCCTATCAAGTTTTACAGCTTTTATATAGCCAGCATAACCCATTTAAACTCATATTCATTCTATACGTACTTGCTTTTAGTGATATTTCTTCTTTGTATGCCCTCTTATAATTAGCAAAAAGGCCCCAAAGGGCCCAATTAGCTAACATGTGAATGTAATTATAACTCTTGACTTTCTTTTTTTTCCTTTTTCCTTCCCTCTTGTATGTATGTCTGTGTAATATATAGCATAACCTACTTGTGAGAAAATTCCAGCCAGGAATAAATTACATATTGAGCTTTAAGCTAATTTATGGCAAACATTCATCAGACTTGCCTAAGAGACACTGTTTCCTTTCACTTATACTAAGGCTAATAGAGATATGGGAGCCACCTTCTGTAGCAAGCTTCCCCTCCCATTTGAAAATTAAGCTCAGCAAGTGAACCTGTCGTCTGTCAGTCCTGTGCCTGTCATCTGGTTAGGTCAGTCCAGGTTTGCCACCGGTCCTAAGGGGCTGAAGTTTGGGGGATAAAGATGTGTGATCAGCCAAGATTGTTTTAAAGAAGAGAGTACATAGCTGCAGAAGGTAAAGCCTAAGCAAGACTTGAGTGTTCATAGTGTTAATTCTGAGACCTAATTTTTCCATTTGTGATCATCCTATGAGAAGTTCTGAAATGGTTGTCACAGGCGCTGACAGATGCCACTCAGAGAAGTCTCCTCTCTCACGTATAAGAGCTGCTTTCTTCTCTTGGGTCATTTAATGTCTCTCCATGGACCAGATTTCTCATTATGACATTAGGTATTTTCAATGTGTTTAGCGAGTAGAAGGAATTTTTAGTTTCAGTTCACATTTAACACCCAAATGGATGACTAAATAGATGTTTATATAAGAATCTTTGTTTTTATAACCTGTCTTTGATGGATGACTTCTGCTGATATTATCATCTTGTACCAGCGCCAGCAGTACCTACAACTATACAGGTTATTCACTGCAATTAATCCAGGAAGTGCATTTCATAGAGACTCTGATATTAACAGTGCCCTCTAGAGGTCAAAAATGTGATGGGAATTCTATTGAGCTTGCTTTCTGTTAGAATTTTTTTGTCTTTATTCTCCATTTGAGTCAACTATACTAATCTCTCACTTTCTAAGCCTATTTGTTTACATGTTACTCTTATTTTTTCTGCCTGAGATGGATTATAACGATAATGGATAATAAGACCCAACATTATTTAATCGTGTTATCATATTTTATCCTCAAAATGAGTCTCAGAACCAGATTTTATTACTACTCTTGCTTTACAAGGAGAAAATAAAAGCTTTCAAGAATATGGATATCAAATTGTGGAGCAGAGACTTTTGACCCAGGTCTTTCTGACTCAAAAGATAAGAGACTTCTACCATTATTTATTTTGCTATAAAACTGCTTTTATGTAGTGAACAACTGCTATGCATAAATTGGGTCTTTTTCTATTTATTATTATACTAGGTATTATATCTCTGGGCCTTAACCATCCCCTTATCTCCTTTGTTGCCTGCTTGTAACCTCTTCCTCCTGTCTGTTACCACTCAAATTTCCTGTCTATATGTCTTACTTTACCAACCCATAGTTGGGCATATTTTAATAAGTAAAGCTTTTACAGAGACATAATACTTAGGCAATTTAGGCCCAATCTGCCAAGTAAAAGATTTAAATCTTAACTATGTTAGCATTTATTTTCCCCTAAAACAATACCTGTACATCCCAGGAAATGTGGATCAGTATTAATGAATTAAATCTATAGTATATTCATACAAACTTTTAGCTCAGGAATGGTTAGTTGCATTAATGCTTGTTTTCTCGCTATTCTGTCTGAGTGATGCACTTTCTAGAAATTTACAAACATTTCACTTGATGCTGCTACCAATATTGAAGGGTGTTATCTTTTGGGTAGAGGCTGCTCTTGGGCCTTCTAGCTACGTCAAGAGAGAGGAGGATGTGGAAAAGTCACAGAGGTCTCAGAGTGCTAAGGAGCATAACAACTGAAATAAGCAAAGAGAACATGAGGACAATGGAAAGAAAATACTAGTGACCTATTAAGGCTGACCACTAAAAATAAGTTCTAAGAAATAAGACCTGCAAACCAATTTAAAAGGAAAACAATGACTTGTTCTTATGAAAATATCTTTAGGTACAACTTTATTTACTTGATATTAAGATCAATTTAACCAACATTTATTAAACAATGAAAAATATCAAAAATTATGACAGGCTCTGCTATAGATAAAATATCCAAAAGATAATTATATGTTTTTAGATATGTATAAAAAATATTTACAAAATTCAACTTCCTAATGGGGAGAGTGAGTACTGAGAAGCCATAGGAAAGAGAAACTAAAATGGCCCTTAGTTGTAGAACCTTTGACACAATTTTATTTCCTTTGAAATTATGTATATTCTGTCAGATAGAGAAACGTGACTATAATTCTGTGGGCCGCTAGATCCTATTTTTATGATACACTGGGTAATACCTTACTGTTTTAATATTAATTTAGTCTATTTCATTTTCTTTTTTTATGTTTTGGGAATCTCTACATGGCAATTCTAGAACAAAATGAATAGCTATTAGCATACCTCTCGAACCTTTACCCAGTGTATTAGTCTGCTTGGGTAGACAACAATAGAAAAGTACAGACTGAGTTGCTTGAACAATAGAAATCTATGATCTTAAAGTTCTGAAGCCTGGAAGTCCAAACTCAACGGTGCCATCAGGGCTGACATCTACTGAGGTCTCTCTTCCTGGCTTGGATATGACTATTTTCTTGCTGTGTTTTCCCATGGCTTTTGTTCTGAGTGTGTAGCAAGAGAGAGAAGACCTCTGGTACCTCTTCTTCTTAAAAGGACACTTGTCCTGTAAGATTAGGGCCTCATCCTTATGAAATTAGTCACCCCCTACAGGCTCTGTCTCCAAACACAATCACATTTTGGCTTAAACATATGAATTTGGGAGGGAACACAATTCAGTCTATAACATTTAAGTCTCAAACTAAAATTGAAATAAATCAATTAGCATTCATTTAGCGTGGCCATTTCCTGCATTATTATCCCTTTAAAATACCATGTATTATTTCTCTTTATCAATAAATGGATCTCAGTATTTAAAAGATTCTATCAAATTTCTGACTACTTAAAACCCAGGACCCTAGAAATGACATAAAATACGATTTTATAAAAGGCAGCTTTGTAAGAACCTATACAACAACAATAAGTAAGTTTATCAGAACACTGATTTTAGACATCATGGAGGATAGACTAGAGCTGATGCATAGGTAAAAAACACTTGGTGATAAAGTAGAAGACACCACATCAGAGAGGAAGGGGAGGATGATGGTGCTTTTAGGAAAACTACAGCCGGAAAATCAGTACCAGTCTGCCCTCCTTACTTCACCGCATGTGTGAAACTGTAGCAGCAGAAGTATTTTATTAAGAGGCTGAACTTGCATATGTATGCATTCAAGCTAGAAGTGAAAAGGTGTGATGCAGCAGATAATGCTTGGCATTCTACATGAGTACTTTGTATAGGATCGCTCCTGCTATTCCAGGTCTTGTGTATTAATATTTCCATATAAATTATAAGGTTGCTTTTTCCATTTCTGTAAAGAATGTCATTGATATTTGTATAGATAATTTACTTCAACTGAAGAGCACTTTGGGCAATCTAGTCATTTTAACAATATTAATTATTTCAATCCATGAACATGTTTTTTTTCTGTTTTTGTGACCTCTTCTATTTTTTTTTGTCAGTGTTTTATAGTTAAATTGTAGATTTTTTACTGCTTGGGTTAAATTTATTTTAAGTATTTTTTTTTTTTGTACCTATTTGTAAATGGGATTTATTTCTTGATTTCTTTTGTAGCTAGTTCATTAGTGATGTATAAAAATGCTACTGATTTCTGGATAATGGTGTTATATCCTGCAACATTTGTTTCTGGTAATTTTTAAATTAAATATTGGATAACTAGATATTATGTATGAAAACTGCAGAGAATCCAGGATATGCCATTTTTTCTGTACCCTTTCTACTATTGGGAAGACGGGGGACTCATTGCCTGAAACCAGAGACTGGGCTTAGGTAACAGGATTGTGTTTGAGAGGAGGCCCAGGGAACTCTGGGTAACATGCACTCTCAGGTCCTAGTTGTTCAGGGCATTCAGCTGAGACCTTTTGTGTTAACTGGGAGTTTTTACTCCTATGGCCCAATTTGCACTCGACTGTTTATCACAGATAAATTTACAATCACCAAAACGTGGAGACAACCTAAATGCCCACCAACCCATTAATACCGTATATACTTGAGTATAAGCCGAGTTTTTTCGGCACAAAATTTGTGCTGAGTTCGGGTTTTTTGGCTTATACTCGAGTAAATACAGTAAATTAACAAGCTGTGGTATATGTATACCATGGAATACTATTCAACCATTAAAAAAGATAGAGACTTCACCTCTTTTGTATTAACCTAGATAGAGTTGAAACACATTCCTCTTAGTAAAGTATCACAAGAATGGAGAAGCAAGTATCCAATGTGCTCAATTCTAATAAGAAGCCAGTAGATGACCTAATACATGTCCACATAAGAAGAAAACTCAAATCAATTCAAAGTGGAGGTTGGGAAAATGAGTGGGTGAGGGGAGGGCAGGAGGGAGGAGAGTGGACATTACTGTGTATGCCACACTTCTTCAGGGAGGGATACAATTATAAGAGGAACTTTTCCCAACAAAAGTAATCGGTGTAACCTAATTCTTTGTAACCTCAATGAACCTGAAACAAAAACAATGAAAATAAAATAATATATTAAAAAATCTTATAAGGGAAAGCGCAACTCTGATTAGCCTCTTTGCCTATTGTCTGTATGGGTTTAAATTTTGATGAATGTCTCTGGAGAAACCTCCTATATGTCAGGCTCCCTGCCTCACCATTGTCACTGGCATATTGGTCTTTGAATTTCCACTTTTGTATTATCAGCCCCCAAAGATCACCATAAAATGCTGGTTTTTCTATGTTCCACACTGGTTGGTTATCCATGCAAAGCCTACATGTGCAGATTATTTTACCCTGCACTCTGAATTGATGATAGTCTCTCCAAGAAAAATTTAAGTACAGAAACACAGTTCAACTTTTTAATTCTCTTCTCCTTAGGATCTTCGTCTCTGTAATCGTCCTTTTTTTTCCTCCTCCTCTTCCTCCTCCTCCTTCTTCTTTTTTTCTTTTTTTTCAGCAGCAGCAGTGTTTGCTTTTGGTTTCCTCAGTTGGAATGTTTATTTATCACCAGCTCTTATACTTTTCTAGAAGTAGATCTTTTTGAACCAATTTTCTTAAAAAATATTTATGTAAAGAAATGTTTTTAAAATACCCACTGGATTGCCTTCTTATTTTATTTATTCCTTACAATAAAGTCTCAGAGTATGTATAATCTTTTTGTTAATTTTTAATAGGTGAATTCAAGTTATTCATTAATCTATAGTCTTTGAAATATATATTCTGAGATCATCTCTTTGTCTTAAGGAAATCTTATGCTTGTACTACTATAGAAAATTTTCTAACACTGATAAAATGAAGAAAGATAAAGTACGTTCAGAGGCTTCAAATCAAAACAATTTCTGACTCCTTAAGAAATTTGCACTGGCCCTATGGGATTATTCCATAGCTGTAACTCTTTGGATGCTATGTAGAGGTAAATTGACTAGAGTAGTTATAGCCAATCAGCTATGAAAAACAAATTTTGTAGAAAGTAAATCACCATAATTGTATGACACCTAACATGGATTAATAATTATTTGTGAGGGCAGTGCCTGTGGCTCAAAGGAGTAGGGCACTGGCAACATATGCTGGAGGAGACCCTGGCCAAAAACTGCAAAAAAAAAAAAAAAAAGAATTATTTGTGTTCCAAAGTTTTTACATATAATCACATGTGTAATGCTCTCAGTTACCACATGATCTAGATGCCTTTTTTATGCCAATTTACTGAGGTTGAAACAAAGACTCAACAGAGCAACTTAGCCAAGCCTCATAAGACAGTAGGTGGAGAATGGTTTAGCTTCAAGGCCCAAGGTTATGCATTCTATCTATTCCCTCAAAGGTGAAAAAACACTTCCTTTATGCTGATTAAGAAAGTAAAATACCTTAACCTGAAGAGGAAAACCAACGGGACAAATTTTTGTTGGAATCATACTGTAATTAAATCTAAAAACCTTTATATCTGGAAATGTACATTGAGGAGTTATTCATTATTTTTTTTTTCTCTTCTTGGTTTTATATTATTTATTTCAAAAGCATTTGTTTTCAAAAATAAAGATTTCAAAAATACCAGGTATTGAATACAGTTGAGCAAAAATATTGTTGGGCACTACGTGCCAAGACTTTATGTCAGTTTATGAATGGGCAACACAGTAACGTCTTCTGTATTGTAAACCAACACAAATGTGATAAAAATGACCTATTTATTGCTGATATAGTTCCATTTTCCAAGCCTTCTATTTACAATGGATCCTTTGTATTATGTATATAAAAAAATCTGTTTCAAAGATCTCTTCTGAGGCACAACAAATTAGAATCATAGAAAAAGACCCACTGTATCAGAGACAGTTATAACTGCCCCTTTTCATTTTCATTAAAAATGAAGCTCTGCAGCAGATGGGCTTCAAAGATATTTTAAAGATTTAAGTGCTAATGCATGGGAGAATTCCAATGCAAACAGTTCCTTTAAAGTACTTTAGCGCATGCTGGGCTGTGGGAGGGACCTGGAGAGGCCTCTTAATCTTGCTTAGATCTTTCCATTAATAGTTATAAAATTACCTTCAGCATGATGAGAAAATGGTCTTACTGGGAGATGCTTCGCTTCTTCCTGAATTATCTTCCCCTAAACTAAAGTTTAGTAAACCATTCTAAGTAAAGAAACAACTCCAGCTGCAATGGATGAGTTTCAGTTTGGGATTATTTTATTAAATATTGAATATTTTATTTTTTGGAAGCATATGGCATACAAATGTTGAGAATTTCCAAAGAAGCCAACTTCTCATTGGAATAGCATTTCATTTTTTTTTTTTTTTTTTTTTAGTGTCTAAATGATTGGTTAAAGTACTTAACATGGAAATATGCTGTTTGAATTTCAGAGTTCAGTTGAATCACCACAAAGTTGAGTCTATATAAATAGCAAAGTCAATGCAAGCTTACCATAGCCCTATTAAGATCCATGGTGGTTCCAATTACGAGGTCATTAAAGCTGAGACATTTATATTACATGTGGCACGTTCTTATAAGCATTCTGCATACCTCAGAAAGGCCAGAATTAGGTAACCAGTTTGCTGATTCAGCATCACTAAAGAAGTTGCCAGAGCAAAAAGTAAAAATATCATTATACCTAGTAATGTTCATTTTTCTATCATCATCAAAATCCACTGTACTTTTACCAGTAGGGTTCAGTTTTACCTTTTTAGTTATTTAAAATACTACAAAAAGATTTCATTTAATGGAAATTTTTTATATACAAGAACATGTTTTTCAGATAATATAACCTTTTTTTTATTTATTTTTCTTTTACTCTAACTGTTAAATAGTTTAAGTATAGAAAAACCAAACTATGATTAAAAATGAAAATTCTGAAAATGTAGCTTTCTTTTTCAAGGAAACAAATATTCTTATGATTTCTTGTCTCATTTCTGTTTCATCAAATTTTGTAATAGAGTAGGGTTGTCCGCTTAGTTGTTACCCAGGTGTCAGTAATCAGTGTGGCAGCCAGAGAAATTAGGTTTGTCATCTTATTATGAACAAGCTCACTCTGTGCACACACACTGGTCCTGACAAGCATGGGGAAGTAGACGCCATCCTGGGCTGGGCTACTAAGAAGATGCATAAGTCTTTGTATAAGTAACATAGTTTCAACAACTCACATTTTGACATTGGTAATATATTCATTGAAATGAAATTAGTAATACTTTTAGGCAGGGTTTTATGTGATAAAGTTCTATATGGTTGTTAGGAACTGTTATTACCTTGCTACCTTAAAGGTTTTGCTCATAGTGGGTCACAGGGAAATATCGTCCTTTCCTCTCTGCTTTAGACCTAGACACTTTATTTTATAGAATGGAGAGTCCAGCAGTGAAAGCATACACTAAATTAGACGACTAGGAAAATAAAGATTAGGAATAAAGTTCTCATTCCACTGTGGCCACTCACCCAAGTTATCCCCACCATCACCCTGTATATTACAACAAAAGCCTTACTTGATGGAGTGTCCCATAAATCGAATCAAGAATTTACAAGTCTTTTTAACTTCGTAGATTTAAACATAGATTGAATGCTTGGGTAAATATTGTACCATTCTTATAAAATATTGGTTTAACGGAAATACCATTAAATAGTAGAGAACTAATAAATAAACACGCATTCCAATCCAGACTTAGTCTTAAGGGAGGAAGCAATCAGACCTATAAAGAAGTCTTACATTATAGGAGGGTGAACTCTTACAAGCCAGATGTTGTAATTTGTGTTTGGCCTTTGTGTAGCATGATAAGTTCTAAGGCACTTTGTAATCATTAATTAGAAAAGCTATGCTTAACCCGAATACTTTTATTCCTCCCAATTCTGAATGATGTATGCAACTTAAATTGCCTTAATGGCCGCAAATGAATAATGTCCATTTCATTTTGACAATTTCTTTTGATATCAACAATGTCCCTAAAGTCAAATTGCTACCCAGTTTGCTGTTATTTATTTTTTTCATATGCTAGTCTTTTGTTTGTGTAATGTAAATCAGAATCACAAAGCTCCTTCAACATTTTGTTTGTTTTGAAGGTAAGTTACTAACCCTAATACTTTATGAGGAAAGTATTCACTTTCCTATATTTGCTTCAATATAGTTTTACCTTGTTGGTGCATCTTTGTTAGAAGCTTGGGACTGAGAATTGAGTAAATAGAATAGCACACAGAGCCCCCAAAGCATCATGGAATATTTATCGAGGGTTTCTTCACAGTAAATATTGGTAAATACGTGCAAAGTGGAACGTGTCCAGTTTCTGTACTGGAGGCAGGGATGACCTAAAGGTGGGGATGGTCTGGTCTGAGCTTTAGTCAGAGCAAACTAAAAAGCAATGTAAAGAAATCTTGTTCTGGATCTGTAACCCTAATTTAGAATACTCACTACAACACTTACTAGCTATCCGACCCTGATAAATGACATCATCTCTCTAAACATCAATTTCCACAAAACAAAAACAGTGTTATTGATGATAGTTTGAATTTTTGTCTTCATCATATGTACATCTGTCACACAGTCAGTGATATGGAAATTATTTATCCCCTCTGTTTCCCTGTCCATAAATGCTGTGTGTTTCCCTAAAGAAGCTCTGAGACTGAAGGAAGAAAAGCACTACAAAAATCTGATTGTGTGGAGAATGGTGAGGGACAGCGATGTTAAGTTCAATTGTAATTTAACAGTAAGCAAGTGCTTTCTGATATACAGAGGATAGTTTACTAACGTCTGCATCCGGGATGCAAAGTAGCAAAGGTCCAAAAGCAGCTTTGGCTAAAAATAAACAGTGTATTAGTTTGCCTGGCCTACTATAACAAAACTCTATACATGGGTGGCTTCAACAATGGACATGTATTGTCTCACAATTCTGGATGCTGGACAGTGCAAGATCAAGGTGTCAGTGAAGGTGGTTTCTTCTGAAGCTCTCTCTTTAGCCTGGAAATGGCACCATTTCACGGTGTCTTCATGTGATCACCTTTTCATCTGTGTGTTGTCTGCAACTCGTCCTCTTCTTATAAGGACACCAGCAACATTGGGTCAAGGCTAGCCCATATGACCTTAGTATACCTCCATTAACTCCTTAAAGGTCCAAATATATTAACAGTTACATTCCAAGGTATTAGAGTTCAGGACGTCAACACATAGAGTTGAAGAGGACACTAATTATCTCCTAACAAATTGTTTTTCAAAATGTCCAAAAGCCAATGACATCATGGGCAAACTCTTCACCAGTCAAAGGCAAAATGGGAGCAACTCTTGTGTATGAGTATGTGTGGGATGCTGCAAAGGAAGACACTGGGTTTGATCAGAAAAAGAACCTTTGGTGGAATTTTTATTTCTTTAATAATTATTATTTATTCACCTATTTATTACTAGTCTATACTTACATTTAGCCATTAAGTAATTTCATTCTGTTAATTTTTGCTCCAAGATAACTGGCATAAATACAATACTTGATCAATCTCCTACAGAAGAAAAAAAAAAAAAAAAAGGTCAGCCAAAGTATAGAGAAGATGGAAAATGCTCTAAAAGAAATTCTGGCAGACAAATGCAGATTTTTACAAAGTAAAAATGTGCACTTTTAGTAGATGTTGAAAATGAAGACCATGGATACATCTTAGTTGTTTGACAAACAAAAATGTGAGAAGAACTTAAGAAAATATTACAATTGATTATACTTTATGAGCTCATAGATTTAAAAACAAAATCAAAATAGTTTCTGAAACTTATTTGTTTTAAATTTACCAACATTGATTTGTACAAATACAGCTTTTTTGTTTGCATTCATAGATGAATTATTTTTACTCATGGATTTATGATTTAAAACAATAACCATGTGACTGCTATAGGCTACAGTGGAGGTATTATGTTCTTCTAAAAATACAGTATGAGTCAAGATGAGCAATTTATGCTGTGAAAGGAATTGATTCTTACTATTTGCAACACCATATACAACCCTATAGTTTGTCTATGATTATGAGTATGTTGCAAGTTTTGAATATAATTAAAAATAAACAATAAAACCTTTGAGCAGGAACTTTTATTATAAAAAGTAAGGAAAAATGGGGACAAAAGACATGAAGTTTGTATATTCCTATGCTGAAATCAAATTTCAGAATATTAAGTATTTGTTCATTGGATTAAATCATTAGGATATAAAGGTTCTTTAGTTGGTTGGGTAAATTAAACATCTTTGCTTAATTTTCTGTATCAGTTATTTGCATTTTTAATTTTTTCCATGTATCATTTTAATCAGAGGTCAGAATAAACTCAGTTCAGTGCAGTTATAATATTTGTGAAATGCAAGATAAGAACATTTAAACTATGTAGATAATGATTCATAATTAGAAGTCTGAGAAATTATTCTTTTGCATATTTTAAAAAGCTTCTTTGGAAAAGACGGAACATTTTGGAAAGATGTTAGAAGATAATTTTATTTGGAAAAATTTTAGAAGATATTCTGAGAAATGTTCTTTTTCATTAAAAATTAAGGTTAACATCACATTAACATAAAATCTCTCAAGATCTACCCTGATGTCTCTGAATTGGACTTTATGACACTGCTGTCATGTGTTAAGGGTTGAAATGTGTCTCCACCAAATTTATATGTTGAAGTCTTAACCCCTAGTACCTCAGGCTATGGCCCTCTTTGGAAAAGGATCATTTCAGATATAATCAGTTGAGATGAGATTACACTGCAGTACACTGGGTCCCTAACTAAATATGACTGATGTACTTTTGAAAGGGATAAGTGTGGACACTTGTATATGGAGACACCTGATTGCCATCAGCAAGCTCAGCTAGGAAGCCCTCAGCAGGATCTTTTCTTCACAGGCCTTGGAAGGAACCATCTCTGTCAATAGCTTAATTTCAGACTTCCATGCTCTGGAACTGTGAGACAACACATTTCTGTTGTATAAAGAGACCCAGTTTGTAGTACTCTTCCGTTTCCAAGAAAATGGAAGCATGAGCCATGTGGAAAAAAATTAAATGTTGATGTAAATAGTAAAAAAAAAAAAAAAAGAAAGGAAGAAAGAAAGAAAGAAGAAAGAAAGAAAGAAAGAAAGAAAGAAAGAAAGAAAGAAAGAAAGAAAGAAAGAAGGAAAGAAAGACAATGAATACACCAGGTTTCTAGTCTGAGGTTTTTGCTTTGGTTTCAGTTGAAGAACATGAATCTGTGAAGACATTCACCAAAGAAAGTCTTTTGCCTAGTTTCTTTACCATCATGAGGAGGACTTGCCAGTATGTCACAATATTGAAATATGGTATTTCCTAATGAATATTTAGCTTTGGAAAATAGTCCCTAATTAAAATTCTGGCTCTAAAGACAAAAAAAATTAAAACAATGATATTGAAGGTGTAAAAAGTTTACCTGGGAAAGAATCAATTAGAAGTCACTAAAAACTATAGTTAAAGATATTTTTATAAATAGAAAGGGCTAAGTTTCTTCTTTATGGCCTATTTTTGTAAAATATTGTGAGAAGTCCAACTTCATAGTCAAGCACATTTGCTTAGAAAGGTGGTTCTCATATTCATTAGTGCTGTGGTGTTATGAACATATTTAGGTCCTTGAAACTAAGGTTAAAAAATGAGTTTAGAAATGTTTAATTTGAATGATTCTGACAAGTAAATCAAACGATTTAAGAAAGCACCTGCATTTTTTAACTAAAGCACTTTTTAAAGTGGGATAACCTGTGTATAATGTGTATGAGCGCACAACTTGACAAATACTGACATAAGTGTACACTTAGTGCCAGATAAAGTAGAACATTGTCATTGTTTCATTTTTAAAGGTTTCTTTGTATCTCTGTTCTTTGTAAAGCCTCTATTTCGATTTGTGCAACCATAGATTGTTTGCTCATTATTGAGTTTTATACAAATGAAATCACACAGTAAATATATACAGATACAATAATCGTTGTTTAGGGTATCCTTTGCTCAAGGTAATGTCTGTGAGATTCATCTATGTCATTTTACATAAGTAACGTTTTTATAACTGTATTATATTTTATAAAAGAAATAAATTGTAGTTACTCCCTTACATGTTGATTCTAGAACTAAATGTAAACAGAAAAAAATAAACTTCAAGAAAGAAAAAGAGAATATCTTTGTGGTAAAGAGAAGAATATAGTGATCATTAAAAAAAACTTAGACTTAATAAAAATTAAGATTTTTCTGTTTACAAAAATGCATTTTTAGAAAATAAATAAGTCACAGTATGAAAGATTTTTGACAATACTTATAACCAAAAAAAAAAACTAACAATATATAAAGAACTCTTACAATGAATGAGAAACATATAGATAATCCAATTAAAAATTGGCAAAATACATGAGCACAGACTTCTCAAAACTATTATGAAATCAGTGTATAATCACCCGCGCTTTCATATGAAAGATAAAACACAACTATAGCCCAGGATGAAGGAGGGAAGAGGAGGGGGAAGGGAGGAAATGGGGGAAACCACACCTATGGTGCATATTACAAAGAAACATGTCAAATCTATTAAGTGTAGACTAGAGTATAAATGTCTTAACACAATAATTAAGTAAGTGAACTAAAGGCTATGTTAACCAGTTTGATGTAAGCATTCCAAAGTGTACAAAAAAATCATAACATTGTACCCCATAAATGCATTAATGTATACAGTTATGATTTAATAAAGAAAGAAGATATTCAAATAGTCAGCAGTCACATGAAAGGGCTTGATATTATTTTTCAACAAGAAAATATGAAGTAAAATAATGATGTATTTTTACATACTCATTAGAATGGATAAAATTTAAAAAGACTGTCAATACCAACTGTTGTACAGGAAGAAGGGTAGGATGTTACTGATAGGATGTTAAATTGGAAATATGTTTGTATTTTACACTGAGGTTGAATATATACTTACTCTGTGACCCAGTGATCACACTTCTATGTATTTTTCCAATGAAGATTATATGTTCACCAAAATATATGTATAAGAATTCTTGTAGAAACATATGGATAATTCAAACCTGGAAACACATCAAATATCCATGCAAAGAAAAAATATAAATAATTTCTGGCACACGATAATTATCATTAATACCCACTAACATTAGAATATTAGTGTTTGTCTCCATATTATAGTATCTATTAGACGTCATTTTTCTTTTCAAATGTATATGTATCTTTCTACATTTATGCATCGTACAAGCAGAATGATAGAAAACAATGAGTTGTTTAGGACAGATTATTGTGTTAGGATGAGGAAAGAAATTTGATAAATATCTACACATCAAAAACAAGAGCCAACCTCTTTCCTCAATCTCCTTCCTAAATTTACTTCAGCCTGCTCCTTTTGTGATTCATTAACTATACTCCTACTAGATTTATCTTATGCTTTCTGATGCTTATGAAATCCTTTACAGTTAGAATTGCTCTAAATGTTGATCCTAATATGTAAAATATATCCCAATGTTGAATTGTTCTAAATGTGGTAGATACTCTAATGTAGAACCACTATAAATGTAAAAGTATATAGAAGAGAAATGGAAATTAAATGAGAGCTGGAGAAAGGAAAGAAAGTTTTTATCATTAATAGTTTTTGTTTGGGTAGCTGTGATGACTGGAACTTTCCAGAACTAACCTCCTGGAGATTTTATGGAAAGGAGTTGCAGAGCACAACATGAAGGAGCAGGATATCAGTAGAACTCTTGAGAGGCTTGGAGTCCAGTGAAATCTCATCTACTCGTACAACCCCAAAAGTTGCTGCCACCAGTGACATGGAACCCCAGATACCACAGTGTCAAGAGGTAAAAGAACCCAACATAGTTCTATGCAGCTGGTTGACCAGAAAACACACTTATCAATTCTTTCTCTAAATGCAAATGGCTTGAACTCCCCACTGAAAAGACATAGAGTGGCTGAATGGATAAAAAATATAAGCTAAGTATCTGTTGTCTCCAAGAAACACATCTGACCCACAACATTTGATTCAGAGTCAAGGTAAAGTTATAGAAAACAATATTCTATACAAATAGAACTAAAAGAAAACCATTTTTATATCAGATATCACAGACTTCAATTCAATAAAAGTAAAGAAAGAAAAAAGACAGTCATTATCTAAGGGTGAAGGAGACAATTCAACCAGCAGACATAACAATCCTAAATATCTGTGCACCTAACACAGATATAGCCAAGTTTATGAAGCACATCCTACTTTATCTAAACACAATGACAAACAGCAGAACTGTAATAGTTAGGGGCATCTCACTGACAGAATGGACAGATCCTCCAAGAAGAAAATAAAAATGAAAACAATGGACTAATACAGGATGCTGGAACAAATGAACCTAACAAATATTTACAGAACAATCTACCCCTAAACTACTGAATTCATTTTTCTCAACAGCTCACAGAACATTCTCTAAGTTTGTTTACATGCTAGTCCACAAACATACCTCAACAAATTAAAAAAAAAAAAAAAAGAAATTGTATTATGTATCTTTTCAGACACAGTGGAATAAAATTAGAAATCAATTCTAACAGAAACAGTTGACTCTACACAAAGTCGTAGAAACTAAATAAACTACTGGTGAATGATTATTAGGTAAAGGAGGAAATTAAGATGGAAAATAAAAGATTCTTTGAACTAAATAATAAAAGGGACAAAAGTTACCAAAATCTGTGGTTTTAAATGTGTACATCCAAAAACCAGAAAGATCACAAATCAATAATGTGGTGAATCATCACAAGTAATTGGAAAAGGAAGAGTCAACCAAACCTAGCAGAAGAAAAAGTAAATAACCACATCAGTGCAAAACTCAATAAAATCACTTCCAAAAGAATAATACAGAAGATCAATAAAATAAAAATTTGGTGCTTTGGAAAGATAAAATGAACAGGATTCTCACTAGATTGGCCAGAAATAGAAAATAAAGGACTTTAGTAAGCTCAAATAGA
Organism: Loris lydekkerianus; assembly: GCA_963574355.1. Classification (NCBI taxonomy): domain Eukaryota; kingdom Metazoa; phylum Chordata; class Mammalia; order Primates; family Lorisidae; genus Loris; species Loris lydekkerianus. Next base: position 33,061 of record CAUYPK010119700.1, read on the forward strand.
GATGAAAAAGGAGATACTACATCCAATACCACAAAAACACAAAACATAATCTCTGAATACTATAAAAATCTTTATACATGTCAACTTGAGAACATTGATATATGAGAAATTCTTGAAAACACACACTCCCAATCAGGAAAAAAATAGAACTCCACACTAATATTAAGTAATGAAATTAAAGCAGCAAGAAAGCAATCTTCTAACAAGAAAGAAGTTTGTTTTAAAGCCAAATTTTATCAGACCTGCAAAGAACTGATACCTATAATTCAGCAATTATTTCATAACATCAAAAAGGAAAGGATCCCTCCCAACTAATTATATGAAGCCAACATCACCTTGATATCCAAGCCAGGAAAGGACGCAATGTACACACCAATATTCCCAATGAATATATTGTAAAAATTCTCAGTAAAATCCTAGCAAACTATATTCAGCTGCATGTCAAAACATAATCCACTATTACCAGGTAGGATTTTCCCAGTGACACAAGGATGGTTCACATATGCAGAACTACAAATGTGATTCACTACATAAACAGAAGCAAAAACAAAGACCATATGATCCTCTCAATAGATGTAGAAAAAGCATTTGACAAAAATCAACACGGTTTATGATGAAAACCCTTAACAAACTTGTCATATAGGGCAGTCCCTGTCAGTTATCCCAAATGTGGGAGCAATAGCCAATCCTGCTGGAAGAAAGGTGGGACGAATCAATTGGCCTAGTTAGCCTATGAGAGACAGTGTGAATTCAGATGCCAGGGTCGCCTCTCTACCCACTGAGAGGGACCTAATTCCCCTCCCTTTGAGACGTATTTTCCTTATGGTTCGTGTACTTTGTTCTGTAATGAATGTTATGTTGATGATGATTGGTTTGTTTGTGACCACTCCGTCATCATCATCAGCCGAGCATCAGTACTCATTCTTGACACCGAGAGCCAAGAACCAGGGAAAATTCTCCTCCAATGGGACCTAACAAAACTATCTCTCATTGCTGATAATGTGATCTTATATCTAGAGAGCCCTAAAGATTGTGCCAAGAAACTCCTGGAATTGATGAAAAAGTTCAGCAAAGTCTTAGGTTAAAATAAATATATACCAATCAGTAGCATTCCTACACGCCAGCAACAGTCAAGCAGAGAATTATGAATGGGGTTTAGATGGAGCTGTTAGAACTAACTTAGAAGTGAATGTTGATCTCCTATTCTGAATGGCTTTTAGCCACATTGCTAACAAATTTCTTACCAGTCGATATCTCCCAGCTTTAACCTCTTGGCATTTAGTAGGTCTTTCTCTCTGTGCCTCTATCTTTCTCTTTTCCTTCCCAATTTTCTCCTTGAATGACCCTAGACTTTCTCTCTATTCATGCCTGATAGTCGTAAATCTCTCTGCTTTCAGTACATGCCCTATAGGATGCTTACAAAGTGAGAAACACTGCAATCAGTCCCTTGCTAAGGCTTTGACATTAAAAGTTTTCTCTACTTTTAGACGTAAGAAAGGAAGACATTTTAAAATTTTTTCTGAGTTCTACCATGTTTGAAAAGTGTTCTTCTAGTGCCATGTTCAACTGCCAAAGTACTGATATTTAATTATCTGGGCAGTGGAGAAATTAACAGATAAATTTCAAGTCTTCAGTTTAACTTACAGAATCAATCAGTGTTTCTAGCTGTTTTTTCTTTGTCTTTTTTTCTTGTTTTGTTTTTTGTAAAATATATGGAGAAATGATATGGACTGATTTAAATTTTAAGTGTTTCCTTGTCCCATGTTTGATAAAAAGATCACCTAACCCTAACATATAGGGTTTCCAGAGATTACAGCCTGAAGAAGGAAGATACAAACCTGAAAATTCAGCCACTGACTGAGTCAGTGATAGTTCTTTGAATGAAAACATAGGGAATTCATAGGAGTAAGGTTGAAACTAGCCTAAGGGATTGCTCTGAGAAGCCAGTGCCAAACGAATTTGCCTGGCTGCGGCAGTCACCATTTAATGCCCTGTGACAGCTTTTCTAACTATTTAACCTTCTATAGCAGTCTATTTCCCTTCTGCAAATTTTGAAGTTAGCATTAAAAAATCATGGCATAGTAAGTGGTTTTAATGTAATATTAAGGAAGGTTACAGGTTATGATTGTTTAAAAAACATTAGGACTTTAGAAATGTGAGAAGGGAGCTGGAAATCAAGATTGCTGGAGGTCATTCCTTTCCTGCTATTTACTTTGTTCTAGCAGGGTCAGCCCTTGGCAAAATCCAGAAGGAGGTGTACAAGTTCCTTCACTTTTCTAATCAAATTGCTGTTAGCATTGTACATGGAATTCATCCCATTCTATGAAGTAGGTTTATACCATGAATGTATTGTAAATGATTAAATTGAGGGTTTGAGAAGTTAAGCAAATAGCCTAAGGTCATTGAGCTAGTTAGCAACAGTATTATGTTGAAAGACTAGTGGGCCCACGTCTACAACCTGAATTTAGAATACCACCTCCTCTGGTAGCTGGTAACTACAATAATAGTACTCATTCAAGAGACTGTGTGTGTACGTATGTGCATGTGTACATGCGTGTGTGTATGTGTGTGCACACACAAGTGCTTATGGAAGGGAGAGAGATTACTGAGTATGAGAGTGTGGTGATTCATAGAAAAAAGTAACTATAGCAATGACAAGATACATGGTAGTGTTTGGGGGTATTGGCAAATGTAGATGGTATAAAAGAAGAGGTGAGATAGCTGCTCTGGTCTTCCAAAATCATGCACCAGTCTCCCATACTGGAAATAGATGACTTTTATACCTAAAATCTTCGTTGACTAACAAGTGAAAGTGTTTCATTAACAAAAAAGGAAAGCATGTGTTAATGTTATGCTAAAATTACTGTACAACCTCTCTAAGTTCACCACCCAAGGAACTCTAACAAACTGATCAACACAAGGAACTAGGCCTCCTGCACTGATGCGCACATGTGGTATGTCCAGTCTATGAACATTAGGTCAACTTAAGGAGGTTGCCAATGTAGGGAGATGCTCAACTATGAAGGTTCTAGTATAATTAGCTACATAGCAACCCAACAACCCTAACAACAACCATGGAGGGAAATATTTAACTATAAATATTTATTTAGAGTTTACTATGAACTAGACACAGTTTTAGAGATAGAAGGGTGGAGACTGACATTGTAACTGATTTCTAAGTTTACCAACTTTTAGTGAAATACAAAGAAATAAAAAAAAATTAGAAATGAGAAATAAAACAGAGGTCTTGGGTAAGTTGAATAAAAATGTAAAGAATACCTTTTCTAATCTCATAAAGTTTAGAAAGACTTCTTAATGAATTGAGTAAATTAATAAAATTAAACTTAATAACCAAGAAAAGCAAGGCTTGTAGTTGAATACAACACCATAAAACCGTTCTATTTGACTTATTTCTTTAAAGTCAAATTAAAATATTAATACAAAAATTAACAGAAAAAAGAAAAAAGCATCACCAATGAAAAATGGAGCTAATCAAAACTCTGAAATCTATAAGTAAGATCAATAACAAATAGTTGTCAAAATCTATAAAGTTAGGCCGAAGTGAGGCCGGGTTCAGACTAGACCTTTATATATCTTAAGCAAGTACTGGGTTCTCTGGGAATTAGAGGTCTAAGAGGGACAACTAAATCCACTTTCTGCAACAGCAGTATTCCCAGCAGTCATAGATAAGTCACAACATGTAATCAGCACAGAAATATGTTGCAGCTGCAAGGGGAGGTGTGTGAGGAGTGGAATTCACTGAGAGCCTCACAGACCCCTGCTTTTCCCAAAGTGGATGGATAAGGCTAACTGCAAGGAACTCAGCAAATGTGTTGAGAAAGCATCCTTAAACAAGAATCGAGAAAACAGAAACAGAAAATGAGTGAGGTAATGGAGGAAAATCCAAAAATTAAAAGAACAAAAATTTAATTCAACCATATATACATATACCATTTGATTCATAAATTGTAAGAAATAAATATTTATTTAGAAGCATGTACATTTCCACAATGTTTCACCAAAGTAGTAAGTCACCAAAATTAGTCTGATGAATAAAAAATTTGGAAACAATTATCAGACAGGCTTCCCCCAAATACCAGGTTAAAATGATTTGTGAATAATGTAAATAAATGTCCGTAGACAGGTATTTCTAATACTTTTAATTGTTTTTCAGAATAAAGAAAGAGTGTATATATATATGTTATATATATATATAATATATGTATATATGATATATAGTATAAGATTATATATATATCATATACTATATATATAGCATATCATATATATATATATAAAACCTGAGAGTGGTAGTTTTAAAAATAAAGGGAAAAAAAACTGCAGTCAAATTCAATTTTGAGTATCCACACATTCTCAAGAAGACAATGAGTGATCATGTTTCTTTCAATAAGTGCTCAGAGGAAATCTTAAAAATTTTAAAAATATCTTCCTCAAGCCTTCTAAATAAGGAAGGAATTAGGAATTTCTTAACATTATGTAGGAACACATAATACAACAGGAGTAATTATAATCCAATAGCCAATGATTAAGTGGTTACTAGTGTGACTAAAACTCTTTTAAGTGCTCTCTTTCTAGAATATGTACACGCCCAGGAGGTGGACACTGTTATTACCTCGAGTTCACAATAGAAAAACCGTGTGCGGAGGGGCTAAAGTAACCTTCCCAAGGTCAATGATCTTGTGACAGGTAGAGCACAGTACAAACCAATCTGATCTGATTCCAGAACTCGTCTATGGACTAAATGTCATCCTTTAAATAGTGTGATCAGATTATTCCATGTATGACCTACTTAAGGAACACTTCAACTCTGTCCTAACAAATATTAGTAGGGTGGGTGTCTGGACAGAGAGGACTGAATAAATGGAAAGATACTATTTCTTTGGTAGAAAGACTTAATATTACACACATACACAAATCCTTTTATGTAATATTTATTATACCAACATTTTTAATAGCAATGGCTGGGAATATCTTGAGATTCCATCTGTAAATAAATTTGGTCTATCCATGCAATGGGATAGCATTCCATTTTTTAAAGTTGATTACTATGTGTTATGGTAAAAAGATGGCTAATCTTCATTGGAAAATTAGAGGGGAAAAGGGTACAGAATGGAACATGTAATATTAACCTAGAAAAAGGAGAATTATAGCTTACACAGATATGTTCACATATACAAATTTCAATAAGGGACTACCCTGGGAGTTCATCAAGTATTTGATGGCATAAGGAGTAGGGAGAGAGGTTTCATTTTTAAGCATACTTCTGTGAATTTTAAACTATAATTACTGTATTATGTTTTAAATTAACACATACATACAGAGTCATCTCTTGGTATTCATGAGGGATTGATTTCAGGATCTCGCAAGGGTATCAAAATGGTGTGGTATTTGCATATAACCTACACATGTCCTTTTGTATACTTAAATTATCTCTAGAGTTTTATAACTAATATGTAAGTGCTATGGGATTCTTCTGATACTATATTGTTTAGGGGATAAAGAGAAGAAAAAAATGTCTATGCATGGGTGGTATAGATACCAATTTTTTTCTGAATTGTTTTGGTTGATGGTTGAATCCATGGATGCAGAACGCACAGATATGGGGGGAGGGGACTACATGTCTAATATTTATTTAAATAAGCTGACTAGATGAACAGCCAGGGGTGAGCTGTGGTGGAGGGACAAAGAAGCAGCAAACATTTTATCTGAAATGGTCCTGAAATGAAACGTATTCAAGTAAAACATAGGAAAGAGAGAGATTGAGAAAGATGCTGGTAGTTTTTTAGTTGACCAGTCCTACTATGGTTAGTCAGCTGCTCCCAAACAACCTCTTCCTTATATTGTTCCTAAAAGAGAAGTGACAGTGTTTTAACAATGCACTAATAGAATCGCAAAAGAAATACTTTACACTTTCATGACCTGTAAGCATAAGTTTAACATAAAAACTCACTCGTGAAGCATTCAAAAGTTACTGAACTCTATCAACAACTTTTCTAACGGGAAAATAAGAATGTTTTTCAGAACTATGGTCTTACACAAACTACTCTAAACCTAGTATGTTGTTCACACAAAATGAAACCTCATTAATTTGGACTTTGGGTGATAGATAGATAGACTATGTGTGGGGGGGGAGGGGGGAGGTTGCGTGTGTGTATATATGCAACCTTTTTATATATATCTAATTCTCCTTAACAAAATTTTGATTTTGCATTGATGTCAAGTATACTCAATAATTGACTGTAGGTTAATAAAATGTTGCCTGATAGAGATTATAGTAGACATATACATCTATTCTTTTCCTGCATTTATTTGAGCCTCCTTAAATATAGCTCTGTTGTGATAAATTTCTAAAACGAGCCTCCCAATTCCTAACGGGTCTTCTGAATTATCAAATGTTTTGTTTTATTCTATTGTTATACATTTTATTCCATAGGAATACTGTAAAGAGGATTGTTAACTTCTGCTTGCCATATATGTTACTTTTCTGATAAACCACTTTATATAAATACTCAGACCTGACAGTTAACTGTATGGTCTAGCTATATAGGTATATTATGTATGTTTGTTATATTGAAAAGGAAACTTGTAGATGCTAAAACAATTTAATTACTACCTTTCAACGTTGAGTGCAAGTTAACTGAAAATTTTTTTTTGTAAAATATAGTTTAACTCCCCATACTGAGAAGATAGTTCTAAAATTCAATGTTTAATATTTCTTTCTAAATTAGTCTAGTCCAACAATCATAATAAAATCTAGCATCTCTAGGTCATTCAAAACATTGGTTGTCACTGCATAGTTGTACAAATGTAGATGTAGAAATTGGAGAAAGGTGGGAATATGTTTTGACAGCACAATGTTGTCTGGAAGATATTTTTCTGAATAAATTCCAAAAATTGCCTATGGGTATTTCTGTCATTTGCCTCTTTCTTCTAGAAGATGGTGCTGAATAAACAAAATAAAAATAGCACTCATAATTTCTAACAACTGAGTATTGTGAGAGATTGAGGTTTTCTTAATTGTAGTTGTACAGTACTCTGAAATGATTTGTTTAAGAAGAAATACACAGATGTGTCCCCTGGGGTTTTGTCTGCACAGTTCACCTTTTTTTTACAAGTCTTTTTTTATGTTGTCTATTGCAAAGAAGAATGTCAATCTATGCTCTGAATTCTAAATAAGTGGATTTTGGGAAAATTTTTTCTAATATTTTTTTAATGCAGTAAATTTAAAATTTCAAGCCTATTGATTTCCTACCTTATCTTTATAAATATAATTTGTACTATTTGTATGTTGAAACTATAAGAAAAATACACCTTTTTCAAAAAGTGTATAAAAATATCAAATATGTATACATATATGAATAGTCATATGTCCTTTAAAGACAGGAATTCATTCTGATAAATGAATAGCCAGGTGATTGAGTCGCCATGTAAGCATCATTGGATATACCGAGGCAATCCTAGATGGGTTATCCTACGGTGCACCCAGGCTGTTTGGTATCACCTATTGCTCCTAGGCTACAGCCCTGTACAACATGTTCTATTCTGAATATTGCAAACAATTGTAACACAATAGTAAAACAATGTTTGTGTATCTAAATGTAGCAATGGTACAGTAAAACTACAGTATAAAGAAAATTGGCACATCAGTGTAAGGCACTTGCTGTGAATGGAGCTTCCAGGGCTGGAAGCTGCTCTGAGTGAGACAGTGAGTGGATGATGAGTAAATGGGAATCCACTTTATAAACACTGTATTCTTAGATGACACTAAATTAATTAGAAAATTTTTTCCTTTCTCCAATAATAAATCTACCTTAACATAATGTAACTTTTTAACTCTGTAAATGTTTTTAACTTTTGACTCTTAAAAATATTACCTTAAAACAAACACATTCTACAGATACCCCCCAAAATTCATTTTTTAATTCCCTATTGTACAAGCTTTTTGTTTTATATATATATATTTTAATTTATTTTAACTTTTGAAACCATTTGATTAAAAGCTAAGACATGTTAGCCTAGGCCGACGCAGAGTAAGGGTCACCACTTTCACTGTGCTCCATCTCCTTATTTTATCCTGCTGGAAGGTGAGAGGCTGTTTTATAGTTAACTCTCATTTATCAGCACTATGCTTTGAAATAACAATAAAATATATAGAGCAGTAACGTTACCAGATATTATGCCCTCCACATAATTTTATGTGCTGTACCTTTTTATGACTACTAACACAGTAGGTTGTTTACAGTAATGTCACAAAAATGTGAGTAGTGCATCGTGCAACAATATTACTAGGCAATAGGAATTTTTCAGTTCCTTTACAGTCTTATAAGACCCCAGCTTTCTGTTTGTTGACCAGCCATCATTATTAGTGCACAAGGGTATGAGGTCAGTCAATTAAGTTTGTAAGCTCATCCTAGAAAAAGCGGTACACGCCTCACTGCTGAGTATCAATACAGTCACTTTTGAAGTACTCCCCTTGGGAAGCTATGTACTAAAACCAGCACCTGGTCCCCCCTTCAAATAATTTTGGAACTCTTTTTCTACGGTAGTCAGCCTAGTTATGGTTGTATGTTGGTCTGACAATTAAGTTTGTGAACTCATCCTAGAAAAAGTGCTTTGAAGGGGGGACTAGGGCCTGATACCATTGCAGAGCTTCCCACGGGGAGTACACCAAGGTGATCATGGTGATATTCTGATATTCTGCAGTAGAGATATTGCATTTTTTCTAGAATGAGTCCACAAACTTAATTGTCAGAACTTGTATGTATAATAATTAAGGAAAAAGTTTGAAATAGTCTGAGAATTACCAAAATGTGAATGGAAAACATGAAGTGAACACATTGTTGGACAGATGGCACCAATGGACTTGCTCAACATGGGGTTGTCACAGACCTTCAATTTTTAAAAAGTAAAATGTAGAGGGCGTGCAATAAAGTGAAACATAATAAAATAAGATATACCTGCACAGGCAATCTTTAAAAATATTTATTCATTTAATCATTTTTAAAATCCTCCACCCTAGTCCCGTGGAGCTAAGAACTCAGAGGAGCAAGTAAAAGTTCCAGCACGTACCTCATTATAATAATAACACATTACTACTTATACATAGTGCATTTTATAACTGTGTATATTCCACTTAATATAGCATGAAATTATTATGTTCAAAAGTCAGATTATTGTACTTCTCTCTTCAAAACTCTCCAGAGGTTTCCAACATGACTCACAATGAAGTCCCAATTCTGTGATGTTAAGGAAATTTGTGGCCTTTTATATAAAAAATCCTTTTAATAAAAAGGGGCGCTACAAAGAAAGAATTTTTTTTAAGTTTTTTTTTTTTTTTTTTTGCCTCCTTTGGTCTTTAGAAAAATAGTATCTTAATATTTGAAGGCCACAAGTTCCCCACTTGGATGCTGGTGGCTGTGCTGTGACCTTTTCTTTGATGTCTGTTTCCTCAACCATTTTGGCCACCTTGGCCTTCCTGCCATCTGGATCGCACCAGATCAGCCAGCTTCCACCTCAGGCTTTCGGCTACCAAATCTCTTACCCTAAGGTGCCCTCCTTCAAGATGCCTCAGGGCTCAAACATTTATTGTCAACTCCCAGGAGGCTTCCTGGGCTACTCATGAGGATCCCCATCTGCCCACTCCATCCTTTAATTGATGGATTCCTCTTCATAGCCTGTTCTGTATCCTGGAACATTGGATCTTCACATGTTTATTGCCAGACTTTCTCAGCTAGAGTGCTAGCCCCATGAAGCTGGGGGTCTTTTTCTCTAGCCTGCCCTGTTTCCAACATCAAGAACATTGCCTGGCCCTTAAAAAGCACTTAATGAATATTTATGGGATGAATAAATAAATAAATACAAGAAGAAAACAGGTGAATAAACAATTTCCTAGGCACTGATTTATTTGCAGCATTAGAAAGTTTAATGATATAAATGCATCATATTTGTTTCACAAATCTATTTTTGGCTTCTGACCTAGGTTAATTAATGTCTATTTATCTTTCCTTTTATGAACAAGGCTGCCAGTAAGGACTATGTGGTTAAATTACTTTGTATTTTTTTTTTTTTTTTTCAGGATAAATTCCAGGAAGTAGAATTTTTCAAAACTATGTATTTATTCAGATAGTATTAGATAATAAACAAGTATTATTACTAAGGAATATATATGTCTAACATAAACTGAAGTTCACTGCTGGACTCCCTCTTCAAATGCAAACTTCAACTCCAATTATTTCGGGACCAATTTAGTGCCTCTAGTTTTGGTTTCTATTGAATTCAATTTTATTAGGTTTTCTCTAGTCACAATTTTTAACCACACTTTGTCTAGGTAGGAAACACAAATATGAGTTTTAATGTATATAATATATAGGCCTCAGAAATGCTTAAAATCTCACTTCCAAAATTCTGATAAATTTATTTTAAGAATCAGAATAGGAAACATAAATAAGGTCAGAGATAGTGATACATTTGACTGGGAAGTAGATTAAAAATCTAAATTATTACTGAAGTTATCTAAGTTAAAAAGTTTCAAATATAAGAGCTGAAACCAAAGTTTCTCCTGTCAACTGTACTATTTCCTAGGGAGCTAATCTATGCAAGTAGTATTTATCATTTAAACAGTTCTAGTTCAAAGACCATTGATGATGTTATATTGCCAAAAGAAAGAACTTCTAACTGACAGTTTATTCAGCATGAGAAGGAAAGAATCAAGAAGGCTATTTGCATTTAGCTCACATTTTAAAATAAAGAGAATGTAAAGAGAACAGTTTCCAAATTTGACATCAACTCCCTCCTTTTTCTTTCTTTCTTTCTTTCTTTTTTTCTGAAGCACTGTTTTAGGCTAGAAAGAAATTCTAAATTGACATTTAAATGGTAGCAGGGCAATTCTCCTTCTCTGCCTTGCGAAACGGTCTCTGGAAATGTACAATTATGCTGTCATCTTTAGCACTCCACGTTGGACAGAGTTTAATTATTAATGTGTTTCCCTCAGAGAATGACTCGATCATGTCACAACTCTAGACAAATACAGCTAATGCAAAATCATAAAATATTCACTTGAATACTGCTGGACTGACAGGAAATTAATTCTATGAACACTTTTGATATTACCAGAGAATTAGTTTCAAACGCATAAGGCTGAAATAAATGTGTTCATAATTTGCTCAAGGGTAACGCTCATCTTGCAATCAGTTGGTGTCTTTTTATAAATGTTACAAGTATTCAACATGGCTTTATGATAAAGAGGACGGCTAATGTAATGTATTATTTGTAGACAGCGTTTTACTTGTAAACAGCAGGGAGTGAAGAATTGCTCTCTCAGAAATATTTAAACTCTAGTAATATTCTGCTATTAATCATTTTGTAGAACTGAAGAAGTGCCATCAAAAATTTTTTTTTTCAGAGACTGAGAAGCTTAAGGGATGGTAATGGGATTGCAAACTTTTCATTTCAGATTACTGTTCCAAGTCTTATGAAATATCTGAAAATGATTGAAAATGATCAGTATCTGAAGGCTATTTATTGTCTATAATTGGATAAACTAGTGATTTTATGATTTCTAAGGGTTAACAGTACTCTTCAAAGAAATTTGATCACTTTTTTTGTGATTGTCCAGAAATTTGCATGAATTTGAAGGTAGTATTTTGCTGTAATTATTTGCATTCACATTATCACATTTGCTCCATTAAGAATTCCTTAAACAAAAACGTTTGTCATTTATCTTGATATCTAGTACCTAGTCAAGTGCGTGATGCAATCCCATGTGCATGCAGTGTTTGGTTTATAAATGAATGAATGAAAAAATGGACCAATGAGAAGAATTCTCATTAAAACATCAATGGATCAGCTCAGCACCCATAGCACAGTGGTTACAGTGCAGGCCACATGCACTAATGGTTACAGTGCCAGGCCACATGAACCTGGCCCAACCAGTTAAAAAACAATGACAACTGTAACAAAAAAATAGCCAGGTGTTGTGACAGACACGTGTAGTCTAGCTACTTGGGAGGCTGAGAGGAGTGAATCGCATAAGCCCAAGAGTTGGGGAGGTTGCTGAGAGCTGTGACGCCACAGCCCTCTACTGAGGGCGACATAGTGAAAAAAATAGAAACAAAGAGAAACAAAATCAATGGATCAATGGGGAAATAAAATCAGTGAACAATAGCATGTCCTTTTTACAATTTAAAATTTCTGCTAAAGATAATATTAACTTATTTTCTAAAAGTGTTTTTCCCAGCTATAAATGATTCATACTTTTCTGGAAACTAATCCTGACACACCAAAGTAAGCTTTTCATGAACAAATTTTGTTATTTGACTGTAGATAATTAATCCATGCTAAACAAATTAGATGTTTCTTCCTCTGAATTTGAAATTGTCACATTGTTGGAGATGGATCATATTTGACAGGATTCTAAAAAAAAAGACCTATCACCATGTCAGGAAGGCCATACTTCCTTGTCATTGTGAATTCCAACTTCTCTGATTCCTTCTAATAAATAACCTTTTTAGCTAAAGTTAGCAATAATCTGTTTCTATTACTAGAAAGCAAAAAGGAATTTGCTTCACATAATTATGCGTAACAAAGCATGTTTTGACATTGTCCCACTGTACTAATATTGTGTTTCTAAACAGAAAGATCTAATTGCTATATGTGGAGTTTCAGGTCTTTATGTTCTCTTTCATGGACCTATTGTGTGTATTTATGTAATATAAAAAAAGAACTAATAAAATCATTAGAAAATATTTTATACCATCTACAAAGATGCTATAATAAAATATTGAAAGGAAGCATAGTTTTTAATGAATCATATCAGTGAATTTTAGTTTAATAGTTTTAACTTATTTAAAAATGGCAGGAAATGAGGTTGTTCATTATTCTATAAAGCTACTTCTTATAGTGACAGACTGACTGGGGGGAGGGGGTTTAAGTTAAATATACCTGGATAAACGCAAAAAGGCAAAAAGGACCACACTGATGGTGTTCTTAGAAAGTGAAAAATAGCAAACAAATTAAATAATACAATTATCAGAACAATGACTACATGGTTTTTTAGAATCATTTTATTGTTACCTTGACAAAGGTTAGTTGAAATGCTTAATAATTTTACCAATTTCTCAGGGTTTTTTTTTTGAGGAATAGTTATTTATCCAACAAATAGGAACTATCATGTTTAGTCATTCATCTGACAAAGAAATATTTAAAACCTACTTTAGTCTGTTATTCGCCGGCGTCCAGCTCACACTGGCCAGAGCAGTGCACTGCGGCCGCTGCCTACTCATCCTGTTGCGGGCGTGCTGCTGGAAAAAAAACAAAAAACAAACAAAAAAACCCTACTTTATGCAAGGCATCATAGTAGATGCTAAGAAGAATACAATGATGAGAAAGAAAAATTTCCTGTCTTGAAATTCCTAGTAGTGGGATAAACAAAAGTAACAAAAGGTTAACATAGATCAGGATATAACTTGATATTTAAAAAGGTATAAATAAAAATATAATATGGGATTTAGGTAAAAGAAAAGGGACAATCATAGTAAATGAAGGAAATTATGAGAAAATTAATTAATAAGGTGGCTTTAACAAGATGGATTGGGCAGTAGAGAACATTTTGAAAGGTGAAGAGAGCTCTGGTTACCCCCAGATGTATTAGTAAAAACCTTGTTGCTGAAGTATGAAGTGTATTCAAAGACCATCATTTAATGATGATAACTGGACCTTGGCTATGGAAGAGGTTATCCCCGTCACCCAATAATCAATTCTTCTTATGTTTCTAGTGAAAATGTATTATGTCCATGTTATAGCAAAACTACGGAGATGATTTCACTCATTATGTATATTTTCTCTCTTCTCGTTTTCTCTTAAAACCACTCCAGTACGAGTTTACTGTCTTTTACTCACGTCATCAATATCGTCCACAGTGTTAAATCCAGTAAGCAAATACTTCCTTGTGATTCACCAAGTATGTGACTAAAAATCTTTCTTAATTTGCCTTCCAGAGAACCCCACATCCTTGATTTTTCTCTAACACCATTGTGCACTCCTCATTTTGTGTGTGTAAGTGTGTGCGTGCTTGTGTGCATTTTCCCACCTCATAGCATTGGAGTATTCCAAGTCCTTAGGTAGCTTCCCTTTTTGTTTATTCCCTCTGTGATATTATCAGCTTAATGGGTCAAAATATCAACTGTAAGTTGAAGACTACACAATTTATATCCAACTATGGATCTTTAATTCTAAACTCATATATTCAACTGCCTTTTTACCATTTTCAATTGAGTTACTTAAGTGACATTTCAAAGCTGCTCATCTTCTATCTCTCCCAGTCCAAACTAAGTATACAGCATCTTCTCATTTTAGTTAAAATCAACTCCATTCTTTTAGTTACTTCTGCCAAAACTTAAAAAAGCCCTGACTATTCTCTTCCACTCACTCCTTCTTTCTCAGATCTCCTTGGCACTAACTTCAAAATAAATCCAGATGGTATTTTCTCATTACGATCACTGCTACCACCCTGATAAAAGTCTATAATCCCTTACCTGGGTGCTTTCCTCCAGCCTGTCAATACCATAGCCAAAGATCATGTCATATCATAGCCTTATGTTGCTTAGATCAGCCTATGTCAGATCATAGCCTTATGTTGCTCAGAAACCATTTAATAATATCCCTAATTCCCTCAAAGTGAGAACCAGAGTCCATGTCTTGCTGGCTTTTTCTCTCTCTGAAGTATTTTTCTGTCAGATATCTTCATGTTTCCTTCTTGCGATGGTCACTCTTATGTGTCAACTCAGCTAAGCGGTAGTACTAGTTATTCAATCAAACACTAACCTGAGTATTGATCTCATAGTATTTTCTAAATGTGATTAACATCTAAAGTCAGCTGATTTTAAGAAAAGGAGATTATCTTTGATGACCTGGGTAAGCTTGGTCCAATCAGTTAAAAGGCCTTAAGATCAGGGTCCAAGAAAGAAGAAGAAATTCTCTGTGTAGCTGGCATGCGGCATTGGCTCCTGCCTGAGACTTTCCAGACTGCACTTTCTGACATCCCTACAGATCCTAGACCTGCCTAGCCACCCTCCACCCCCAAATCATGCAAGCCAATTGCTGCCTGATTCTCTCTTTCTTTCTCTCTCATTCTCTCAATAGATTGGTAGATAGATAGATAGATATTCAGATCCAATTATCCATGGAGGTGGCACTCTATAATAAAGTCATCATGAGCACTGAATAAGGCAATACTGAAATCATTGCTCCTATGGAAAATTATAGAGTTAAATACTAGTCACAACATTACCATCAACCAATCAATAAATACCCCTATTTAATGTGCATTTCTCTTTAGAGGTACCTTTTGAAGTATATATTGTTGATTCATTAATGTTGAATTCACAACCAACAGCACTGTAACTCATGACTGAATGAAGCTAATCTAACACACGGATGTGTTCTCTGTAAAGCATGCCATGTACTCTTTGTACTTGAGGAAGACTAGATAGAACCTCACACTATGTTTTGTGGCTACCTTAAACTGCAAAAACACCTGAGGAAAGGGCAAAAGTGAAAAGAAAAGAGACACTAAATAGACTATGAAAGGACACATGTTTATAGTATAAAAGCTGAAACACGAAGACACAGTGTTGCCCTGGAAACATGCACGTTGAGTAACTCAAAATTTTTGCCAATTGGCATTTTTATGCCTCACCACGAAAGTGTTATAGTTATTGATTTGTATTAATTTTGGGGATTACAAATAAATTTTAGTGAGCAAGCAAGTTCACAAATATGGTATTTGCAAATAAGAAGGACCAAATATACACACAACCACAAACCCAAATACACATGTGCACATGTGCGCACGCACACACACACACACACACACTTATATATCCTTTCTTTATCTCAGTTTCTGCCTTACCATTCTCTCTCTCTCTCTTTCTCTCTTACAGGATCTTTATGGCCTATTTGTTCTATTTCTTCGATGGAAAACTGAATGTACATGTCTCATTCACTTCTTCAAGTTTGTGCTCAGATTTTACTTCTTAATGAGGTCCATTCTGAGCACTCTAGTACTTCCAATCCTCCTTGGCCTACTCATTTATTTACTTTTTAGAGCACTTACCATGTTCTTACATCATATAGTACGTTTATGTGGCGTATTTATTCATTATTTATTCTGTTTATTGTTTATTGTCTATCTCTGCTGATTCAATGTAAACCTCACAAGAAAAGGATTTATGTCTGTTTTGTTTGCTGATGCATTGCCATTACTTAGAATGATGTTTGTAACATAATAAGTGCTAATAAATATTTTGTGTGAATGATTGAGGTACTCGATGTAAACATTGAGCTTTCAGATGATTTGCTTACTGCTATTTTCCATGAAACTAAAACCAGATTGTTGCTTCTAAGTTTATGCTTCTTGGAAACTTGGAATGAAGGCTACTTAAACATATCCAGTGACTATCAATTTAACGAGTGTATTTCTTTCCCTGGTAGTACAAATTTGAAAAACGTATAGTTCATCCAAGAGTGGTGGCATTTAATAAACAAGTTTTGCCATCAAGGATGGAACTAAAAGGAAAGGCAAAAAAAAAAAAAAAAACAAACAAACAGATAAAGACTTAGGAAAACTTTGTATAGGAAAATATTGCTGAAACTGTATAAGTATGTAAGATTTCTGTCTGAGAAATAATATGTAGACTATTTAACAAGAGTAGAGAAGAAATAAAAGGGGAGACTAGAGAAATTCTAAAATCAAACAATTTAAATAATAGGAGAAAAATAAGGCAATTGAAGGTATGGTGAAGAAAACATTGTATCTATTTAGTCTATATGTGATATACTACATATGTGACAGACTAGATCAATCTATAAAACAATGTAAAAATGCATCTAATCTATATGATAGACTAGATATCTATCTAGTAGACTAAATAGGTACAGTGTTTTATAGATCTATCTAGTGGATATCATATAGACTAGATATCTATCTAGTCTGTCATAGAGACTAGATATATACAGTGTTATACAGTGTTTGTGTACATCTAGTGATATATACATAGAGACTAGATATATAGACCCGATAGATGCAGTGTTATACAGTGTTTGTGTACATCTAGTGATATATACATACAGACTAGATATATAGACCTTATAGATGCAGTGTTATACAGTGTTTGTGTACATCTAGTGATATATACATACAAACTAGATATATAGACCCGATAGTCACAGTGTTATACAGTGTTTGTGTACATCTAGTGATATATACATACAGACTAGATTTATAGACCTGATAGATGCAGTGTTATACTGAGTTTGTGTACATCTAGTGATATATATATAGAGACTAGATATATAGACCCAATAGATGCAGTGTTATACAGTGTTTGTGTACATCTAGTGATATATACATACAGACTAGATATATAGACCATATAGATACCGTGTTATACAGTGTTTGTGTACATCTAGTGATATATACATAGAGACTAGATATATAGACTAGATAGATACCGTGTTATACAGTGTTTGTGTATATCTAGTGATATATACATACAGACTAGATATATAGACTAGATAGATACTGTGTTTTACAGTGTTTCTGTATATCTAGTGATATATACATAGAGACTAGATATATAGACTAGATAGATACTGTGTTTTACAGTGTTTTATAGTTTTATCTAGTCTATCACATATGGAGTATATCACATATAGACTAGAGAGTGTTTTCTTCACTATACCTTCAATTGCCTCATTTTCTCCTATTATTTAAATATATTTGATTTTAGAATTTCTCTAGTCTCCCCTTTTATTGCTTCTCTACTCTTGTTAAATAGTCTACATATTATTTCTCGGACAGAAATCTTACATACTTATACAGTTTCAGCAATATTTTCTTATACAAAGTTTTCCTAAGTCTTTATCTCTCTCTCTTTTTTTTTTTTTAGTTCTCTTCTTGATGGAAAAACTTGTTTAATAATGCCACCATTCTTGGATGACTATACATTTTTTAAATTTGTGCTACCAGGGAAAGAAATACACTTGTTAAATTGATAGTCACTGGATATATTTAAGTAGCCTTCATTCCACTTACTTCAGAGTTTCCAAGAAGCATAAACTTAGAAGCAATAATCTGGTTTTAGTTTCATGGAAAATAGCAGTAAGCAAATCATCTGAAAGCTCAATGTTTACATAGAGTACCTCAATCATTCACACAAAAATATTTATCATACATATCTCCATATCTATCTATCTATCTCCTCCAATAGAAAAGCCATCAACATGTCAATAGGAAAGACAAACTCATTTTGCTTTAAATACAACACTTAACCTTGATGATGTGGACAAATATTTCTACACTGAAAATATATTTCTTTATTAAAGCAATTGTCACTTTTTCTGGTGTCATAGGACTAATAGATTGGAAATGAAAGGAGCCCCAAACAAGGCTGGTTTTCCTTAGGGAATGCTTTTGAACTTGGATAATAGGGAAGACTAGGGGGATAGTCTAGAAACCCAAACTATGCTGATGGGGCAAATGAAAAATAATTTGCATAAAAGATATAATCAGTCTCCCTTCATGACATTTAAAAGCTTTCAGAACTTCATAATCTGGGAGACTACAGGGGTTGAAAGTTAAAGGGCAGAAATTATACGAAATTTTTACTAAAAATGGAACTCAGTTCTGACCCAGATCAGTGTCTTATTTGATAGGGATAGTCATCCCTTCATCCTATTTTACTATGAGAATCTTTATGCGTAGAAGATATTATGTAGGCATTTACAAGTTTTTTTTGGTAAAGTCTACATAAAAAAAAAAAAATACCCATCTATCTTCCTTATTCTCTTTTGACTGCACTTAACAAAATATCATCGACTGGATAGCTTATAAACCATGGAAATGTATCACTCACAATACCAGAGGCTGGGAAGTCTGAGATCAAGGTCCTGGCAGTTTCAGTGTCTGGTGAGTGGGCATGTTTTCTGCCTCACAGATGATGCCTTCCAGCTCTGCCCTTACATGGTGGAAGGCAGGAGTGAAGTTACTTTGTGAGAGGGGTTTTGCATAAGGACATTAATCCCATGCCTTCCAGCTCTGCCCTAATCACTACTCAATATCCTAATATAATGACCTTGGGGGTTAGGATTTCAACATATACATTTTGGGGAGACACAAACATTCAGATCATAGCAACATGAAAGCACATAAAAATGTGATTAATAATAAAGGGAAAAAGAAACAACTGAAACAGATACTAACATGATGCCGAGTTGAGATTGAGCAGCATTATTATCACAATTATCGCAGTAGATCATCTCTCTACATTGATCACCTCCTTAAGTTACCTAATTTTCATAGACATGTACTCAGTGGAAATTCCTTACATTGACCATCTTTGTGTGTTGATCAATTTGTTATATTTCCATGAATAGTCAATGTACGTAGGTTCTACTGTATATTAAAGATGGGAAAAAGATAAAAAGAACTTAATAGAATACATGGAGCTTTCAAGGTAAGAGATCACATCAAGCTAAAAAGCTTTTGCACAGCAAACTATCAAGAAAATGAAGAGAAAACCATTCACACAATGGGAGAAAATATTTGTAATCTATCCATTTGTCAAGAAATTAATAAGCAGATTTTATAAGGAACTGTAGGAACTGAATAGCAAAAAGTAATCCAATTAAAATAGGCAAAATGTCTGAATAGATATTTTCAAAAGAAACGTGCAAGTAACAACCAAAAGGTATAAGAGAAAATGTTCACCATCACCAATCATCAGATAAATGCAAATTAAAACTATAATGAGCTATCATATCACCTCAGTTATAATGGGCTTTTATTTAAAAAGCAAGCAATAACACATGGAGGTACGGAGGTAGAGAAAGGGGAACCCTCATACATTGGTGATTGGAATGTAATTAGTACGGCCCTCACTGAAAACAGTATGGAGTTTCCTCAGAAAACTAAAACAGAATTACCATATGATCCAGCAACCTCACAATAGGGCATGTATCCAAAAGAAAGGAAATCAGTATATTTAAGAGACACTTCCAGGTTTATTGCAACACTGTTCACAATAGCCAAAATATGGAACCAACCTAAGTGTCCATGAATGGACAATAAAGAAAATGTGCTGTGTATACACAATGGAATAGTATTCATTCATAAAAAGAATGAAATCCTATCATTTATAATAACATGGATGAAACTAGAGGCCATAGGTTAAATGAACAAGGCAAAGAAAAAATAAATATGCCACACTTTCATTCATATCTAAGAGCTAAAGTTTTTTTGTTTTTTTTTTTTTTTTCTTTAATGAGCTTATGGAGATAGTTAAATGATGTTTAACAGAGACTGCATGGGTACAGAACAAGGTGGGCCAGAGTGGGATTGGTTATTGAGTACAAAATTACAGTTAGATAGAATTATCTAGTTGATACAACAATGGAGTAAGTATAGTTAACAGTTCTTTAAAGTATATTTTACATAAAAGAGTAGAGTTGAAATGTTCTTAACACAAGAAATGATAAATGCTTAAGGTGATGGATACCTTAGTTACTCTGATTTGATCATTGTACATTGTACGCCTATATGAATACATCAGATTTACCTCATAAATGTATGAAACTATTATCTACCCAAAATAATAAGAATTTAGAACATTTAAAAAATTACCATAAAATGAATAAAAGGGACATTCTAGAATTGAAGTGTTTAATATTTAAATTTAATGAGAGTTAAATTTTATAAGTTAAATTGGATGAATTTAACTGTTATAAAAAAGAAGAAATGAACTCAAAGACATATCAAAAGAAAACATTCACTGTGAATTCCAAAATGATTAAAAAAAATGAAAAGAGGATGTAGGATGTAAAATACTTGGGGTATAGAGAAACTTAGATTTGTCTGGATGACATACTACAACCAAATTTAGTAACTTAAACAATAGCCAGTCATACTTTCTTCACCGTTATGTGAGTTGACTGAATGGTTCTTTGAGTCGCAGCAGGTTTGAATGATCTCTCCTGGGCTAGATTTCATGCATCTGAATCTAGGACAGTTTCTCATATCTGGTATTTGCTATGTTGGGGATGGTAAGTGGCCATTTATGGACTGGTATATTTCATTTCTCTCCTTCCTGACCTTTTTTCCTCTGGGAGATTAACTCAGATTCACATGATGATCTCAGCATTGTAAGCCTGTGAGGAAGGAAAGGTTTTAAGCTTTACTTGGACCAATGGCTCAATGTCCAAAGCTATTCATAAAGCCAAGTTCACTGAAGACAAAGACACAATCTTATAAGCAGCCAGAGAAGAAATATCACCTTCTAACAAACAATAGTAAGATGATCGCTAACTACTTAACTAATATTGTGAAAGCCACAAGATAATGCAAAGCATCTTTCTAGCATTGAAAAATAAGTATCTGTTAGAAGTAGAGTGAATAAGTGTTTTTCAAGGATGTGAAACAGGTGGAACATTTGCATATTTTTTGGTGCACACATTGATAAAATCATTTTGGAAAGCTACTTAACGGTATGTACAAAAATTAAACATGTATATTTCCTGTATCCTAGCAATTTTACTCCTAATTATACATGCTTCCAAAATTAAGGACATATGACCACCAAAATATATGTGTAAGAATGTTCATGGAGGCCTCTTCACTGTAGTCACAAATTGGAAACATATTAAGTATGCATCAGAAGTAGGATGGATAAATATATTGCTCCTTTTCATGTAATAGAATACTAGTATTGAATTTTTTTAGTATCTATATTCACTAGTTTTACACTGAATGCATGCATGAGGTGATCTGACATATATGGATTATTGTTAATAACTTAAAAAGCTAATAATGATTTTGTGGTTCTCTGAATCTTAATTGTTATTCTTTGGGAGGTGTGGTAAGAGCCTGGTCAAATATTCTTACACATAAACACTTAGAAGTCGATTTTTATGTGAAAAATGTTTAAATACAGGAGAAAAAGGGTGTGCCTCCTTCTCCTAAAAGGAAGGAGAAAAACTTTGCACGTTGGGGAAGAGATGAAAAAAAAATCCTGGGTTCTTACTCTAATATTTTGGAATATAATTAAAATCTCTCCCAAGCAAGATAGTAATCCAAAATGCCTTCAGATTTTATAACCTAGATGCTTTTTTTCTCTTGGAATGTAAATACATACTGAGGAGCTAAGTAAATCTCTTCAGGGTTCTCTCTCTATACAATTGTAAATTAACTTCCCAAGGTTTGGTCCTGTCCAGAATCTTAAGTTTTTTGTAAAATTTATTCAGAGATTTCTCCCCCACTCTGTAGCAATACAAACATATTTTTTTCGACTTTCCACAAGTACACAACAATATGAAAGAATAAACTACTTCTAATATCAGTAAAATAAATGAATCTCACAGATATGTAATGAGGGAAAAAAACACAGGAAAAAGAATATGTACTTTATGATTCTACTTATATGAAATTCAAGGATAGGCAAAACTAATTTATGGTAAGAAAAGTCCAAATAATGGGCCTCTCTGGGGCAGGTGGGGGAAAGCGTATGGGAAAGGGCACATGAAACTGTTCTGGTGGTGGACATTTTTTTATACTGATATGTGTAGTGGTGGTTCAGGTGTTTTCTAAATGTTCAATGAATTTTATACTTAGAATTTCTGCATTTGTGCACATTGTATTTCAATAAAAATATTTTTGAAAACACTAACATTTTGAAACTGCCCTTTATACAATTAATGAAAATCTGTAAGGTAGAAACAGTGGTGGGACCCTGAAAGGTATAGACACATAGCAATAAACTGATCAGCCAGTCTCAGGATCCTCTGGCCGGGAACTGATTCAGCCATTGTTTCCCAGCTTGTTTTCCTACTTCTTGCTACTCAAGAACTGTATAACTGGTGGTCGTAAGGATTCCTACCTTTGTGAAACCTAATTCTGGTCTTTGAGATTTCTTCCATAACCTGAATTCCAGTGGACCAATTGAGCCAACCAGACCAGTAACTCATATCAAGAAGCTAACTCAACTGGTTTCATGACCCTCTAACTGACTCGCTTGTAAGAAGATAGTTTCTGCTCTTCTATCCTGTGAGCTCATACCCAACCAATCAGCAGACCCATTTCCCCAGCCCTTGGTCCATAAAACTGTCTTTATAAACCCCCTGCCCCAAAATTCTCTAAGAGACGAATTTGAGGAATTTCTCTTGTCTCTTCACTTGGTTCACTGTGTGCATGGTATTGAACTCTCTTCTCTGCTGTAACCCCTGCTGTATCGATATACTGGGTTCCTCTTGAACAGTGGATGATGAACCTGATTGGGTGGTAACAACTTCAGATAATGTAAGAGGTCAAAACTTTTTATAAAATCAGTCAAAATGTGTATGTAATTTTTCCCCAGTGGTAATTGTTAGTCCAAGTATAAAAGGTGAAAGAATGAGAAGTTGGATTTAGCAGAGGATGGGTCTGTGAAAAATATGATAAGGAGTACTTATTAAAAATGATTGTTTTAAGTTTGACCATGTAATTCAGGATAGCTGAATGAAACCAAAATAGAAGATTAAGAAAAACTGTTTAAAACAACTTTTAATAATATTGAAATGATTTTTTTTTTTGAAAATTATCTCACTTAATCTTCTCAAAAACCGAGATGTAGGAAACTTCTACATTTCCAAAAGTGAAAGCAATGAAAACAAAAGACACAAATACTAAGATAGGCTATAGACCAAGGTCCAATATCAATGCCAATTGCCTGGAAATTGCACAATGCTCTGTAAGGTAAAACTTTGAAACAGCCTGAAACAATAAATAAATTGTAATACATACTATTACATGGAGCATCCTAGATAAAAATTATGGCAAAACATAGACAAATTGTCTCCTCAGTGGTGAATATAAAAATTAGTTGTAGAGTTTCTTAGGTGGAATTTCTTACAAAACAAACTCAGAGGAGGAGCTTTGCATTCTGAAGGCTGTAGGGACTGGACTCAAAATGACATCTTTAATAAATCGAGAATGCAGAGCCAGGAAAAATGGGAAGCTGAAGTATGATGAAGAATTAGTTGATCACAAAGGGAATTCTTGAGTTGGATGGTCTTTAGTGCTTCCCAAACTGAAATGGAAGTTTGAGTCTATTGTACTCCAACATAGACCAGTTATTACATAAAGGTTGCCCCAGAGGAGGGAGTTGAAAGTCAGGAAAAGCAGCTCGTTGTAATATGGGGGAGGCTAATTTGGAGGGGAAACTCATTCAAAGTAGCTGGTTGAATAAGTATCTCAAAATCTTGAAGATGGAAGATCTGGGTAAAATATCAGATGGATCTACCTATTTTTTTAAAGATCTTAACCTATGCAGAAACAGATTTTATAATATCCTGATTTGTTTCATTTTCTGAAGAAAAAGAATGTTAATAAGACAAACTAAGATCTTGTTGCTGCTGCTGGCTTTGAAGTCAAAACTGATGTCCAACCCCTGTCTCTCGTGTTCATGCTAGCAGCTTTCTCCCCACTCCATACAGCACCTGTGCTGGATGGTATGTAGTGTGGCTTTCCTCAAGGTGTTACCTAGACCCTCCTCTCTGCAGGTCTAGCATCCTGGCCACCATGTCCTTCTTTGACTCTGCGTGTTGCCTGTGTCAACGTACCATCAAAATCATGCCTGGGAGTTGTTTTAGTCTATTTTTGCTGGTATAACAAAATACCTGTGAGTGGATAGGTATGATTAAAAGGGATTTATTCCTCCTAGTCTAGAGGATAGGGTGTTCAAGATCAGGGCACTAGTTGTTTTTTTGCCTGGTGAGGGCTGGTCTCTTTTTCCAACATGACACCTAGTTGCTGCATCCTCTGGAGGGGACAAATGCTGTGTCCTCATATGGCAGAAGAGATAAAAGAGCAAAACAGACAAGTGCAATGCACTCCAACCCTTTTATAAGCAGCCAGTCTCCTACATTAACACTATTGTCTCCATCTGAAGTCTCAAGTCCCACATCTCCACAATCAGGGCCTTAACACTTAGCATAGGAAGACTTGATGAGGTTGAAAATTGAATTCATTCAAGAACGACTACAATTGGGATTAAATCTTAGACCTGATCCTTACTCTTCTCTGCCCTCCAGTTTTAGAAGATAAGTCTCTCTGTATGTATGCTACTAAGGCTTCTGGCCTTCACAGATTGATTCAATGGATTGCTAACCTTCAGCCTTGCATTTCATTTTTCCAGTGTATCAATAGTTCCCCTAGACAGCTGTCCAATTTCAGTCATGATTATTACTACTTTCTCTGCCCTTTCAAGTGCCTGAGTGGATGTACCAGCCAACACATTCTCTTACATCAATATCTTATTTTAGCTTTTGATAGTTGCTCTACTTACTCGTAAATGCAGTAAGTAGACATGTATCATCCACCTGCCCCCTGTGATGAAGTCCTCGTTGATGGCCAAGTAGTGATTAGTGATTCCACTTCTAAATCCCATTTTCAAATCTGTTTTCTATAGCCAGTTCTGCCTTATAAAACATCTGGAAGGCAAACCCCAAAACATGCTACCCCAATACAAAGGTAGACTCTATTAAATTATTAATTTAATTAACCACTAAACTACTACATGACTGATTAATACTGTAATGTGCTCTGGATTTATCAAAATAGGAAAGCACAGCCTCTGTTCTCAAGTCCCCTATAAGTAGTAAGGGTTGAGAGGCAAATAAGTCTAAGTCAGGGTGATAACTACCTTAGCATGTAGGCTTAAGACAATGATGTCAATCATCATCATCCTTATCAGTAGCTCCTATTCAGAGAAACTGGGTTTCTGAGTGAAAATTCACATGATCTCACTCTTAAAAAGAGTCATTTTAAGGAATGACATTAGAATCTGTTGGAAGTAAAAATATGTCATATACTGTTACTAGTCTTTTATGCTTTCATATTTAAGTTAAAATAGATACAAAAAAAAAAAAAATCAAAAAGTTAACCGATACGTGAAAAACTCTCTGCTTCAAGGGAACTATATATATAGTGATGAGAAAAATACTAATTCCTTAATCCCTTGCTAAGGAACAGCAACTGACTGCTAAGTTTTATTCTTTCTTAAACTAGCCACCAGCTGGTAGAAGAAAATATAAGAGGAAAAAGCAGGGTAGTATTGTGGGGATTTTCTTAAATTA
Source organism: Loris lydekkerianus (assembly GCA_963574355.1). Lineage (NCBI taxonomy): Eukaryota > Metazoa > Chordata > Mammalia > Primates > Lorisidae > Loris > Loris lydekkerianus. Next base: position 59,242 of record CAUYPK010119700.1, read on the forward strand.
CAACTAGAAAAATCACACTGCTAACTTACATAATTTCAGGGTCTAGAAGCAATTCTATTATATGGGATTTAACAGCAGTCAATCTATTAGCTTTTGATCTATGAGGAGTCAAACATCTTAAGGAATGTAACCAGCTTTACATCTGCTCCTCAATTGGAAGGAATGTAAGTGATCTGAGAAAAATAGGCCCTCATTCTCTCTGAGCTCATTTATATCAAACTTGCACACAGCAGAGCCTTCAAGATGAGCTGTCAAATATGCAAATGGTGTATTTCCACCCTCCACCCGCACCCCCCATGGGGACCTGGTTAGTGCAGTGGACAGTTAACTCCATGGATATTCCAGTCCTGTTCTTCAAACTCCTTAGTACATTTTGTCTTCCAAGTTTAGTTTCCAGGAAGTTCTTAGAAGGAGCAAATTACATGCTTATTACTTTTTTTTTTTTTTTTTTTTAAGGAGAAAAGAAGGTTTAAAGTGGATGGAAGCTTTGTGTGTATTTATTTTTATTTTCTGAGCTTTGTTTTGGAGGAACAAGATCTAATTTTCAGCATGTAAATGTCTCTTATAATGTGTAGAAGTTCATGAGTTTAAATTTTAAAATACAATTATACACAGCACAAGCTTTCATTGACAAAGGATGTTTTACTGTTGTGTGTTAGACATTCCTTTGTTTTGATGTTATCCTGAAATCCCGTCTCTCTGTTGTCCCAGTTGTAGGATGAAAACTACTCCATTTTGGTGATTACTTTTCCTTTCATCTGATTACAGGCCAAATTATAAAATGCTGGAAGCATTCAGGCTTAAACTAGTTTTCAAGTCTAAGGCATGAGAACCCTGAAGAAGGGATTTAATGAATTTCTTTTTCTTTTTCTTTGTATTGTTTACTAGAAGTTGAAGCCTGTAGCAGTCCTTGTTTGTCAGGTGAATTTAACATCAGACCTGAAATTATGACATGGATTTCCGAGTGAGATTCATTTCAGAATCCTAGCATTTCTGTTGAGCTTTTCTTACTATCAGAAATAAGAATAAAAAAAAAAAAAAAAAAAACTGAACAAAATATAAGCAAAGCAGTATATTATTCTTGTAAATGTGAAAAAGGCACTATAATTATTTCATGATACAAAACTGAGATGCTATATATAACTATGTAAGGATGTATATCAAAGCTTTTAAAAATATATAATCAGGGCGGTGCCTGTGGCTCAAAGGAGAAGGGTGCCTGCCCCATATACCGGGGGTGGCGGGTTCAAACCCTGCCCCGGCCAAAAACTGTAAAAAAAAAAAAAAAAAAAAAAAAAAAAGAAATCTATCTATCTATATCTATCTATTTATCTATTTATCTATATATATAATCAAAATGGCAATCATGTATAAACAAGAGATGGCATCATTACATTGACCTTTTTTGTTTGTTTAACTTGAGCATTTGTGGACACAGAACATAAACATAATGGTTAAAAAAAGTCTTTGGAATCATACCATATGGGCTCATATCACAGGTTTTTAATTTACAATCTCTTGACCTTGAGCTAATTATCTTCTCTAAACTTTAGTTTCTTATTTGTAAAATAAGAGATATTAGGAAGTATTAACAGCAATAAAAACAGTGATCTCACAGAGTTGCTGTAAAGTTTAAATGAGCTCATTTCCTAAAACATTTAGCAAGTCACCAGCACTTAATTTTAGTTAAAAAACAAAATATTGAGAGCACTTCAGAAAATGTAGTAGATGGGAAAAAATGGTTCTAAATATCCTTTCTTCCCTGCACCCTGTCTTGCCCATGTAACTTTACATACGATAGCTTTCCATCTCAACTCTATCCGTGTGGCTTGCTTTGACCAGTTGATGTTGGCAAGTGTGATGTCATAGAGATTTGAGAAGCACTTATGCCATTGGGTTTGCTCTTTCTTGTGTCTCTTCCTTCACCATGTGATTACCTGGAATAGCTTGATGGAGGGAAAAAACACATACAGAAGACCCAAATTGCCCCCATTGTTCTGTTACTGTCATTTTTGGGTGCTAATATCCACCAGTTTTAGACATATGTGCAAGCCAAGCCAAGACTGGCAGAGCTGTCTATGCAACCCCTGGTAATAGGTACTTGGTGTTAGATCATGGATCATGCCCTTGAGCACTCTGGGTTTTGTTTGCTCGCTTGTTTTCTTTAGTTTTTGTTCGAATGTTGGCCATGTCCATTTCTTCTGGGGTGTAGATTTATCTTGTTTGTCATTATGGTAGGGTCTATCTTAAACATTTAAATAAAAGGGCAAAGTTTTAGCTAGGACAGTAATACTTTTGGGTTCATTGCTTAGATAGTCTTTGAATATGTCTTTAATGGGACGCAGTCTGAATTTAAATATTAGATGGACCTGAAAAACTGCTTACCTTTATTTTTGGTGCTAGCAATCTCATCAGCATTTAAACACATATAAAAGTACATATATGTCATATAATAAGTTAGAATATCTCCCAATTATAATTGTATTTTCTCAAGAAATAGATCTATATGTAGAGAGAGTAGTTTGAAGTTTACAATATACTTTTATTTCGATTATGTCATCATTAATGTATTTTTGAGCCAGCTTGAATGCCAACCAATTGAATATCATACAAAATTACATATAAAATTTGTCAAATAATAAATTTTAAATGTTAAATAACACCAAGATGATGAATAATAACAAGAAATCATTATTCAATATATTCCAATAACTCATTTTAGAAAAATTAAAATATAGTAAAATTAGTTTTGGGATGGCACATTAGTAGTTACTACAGCACATAGGAATAGACATCCTAATAGAGTATGTAGTTCTGGAGCTAGGAGAGATAGCTTATCTAAAGGTATAGCTTTGGTTTTAGTGTAAATCTTATGGTGAAGGACATGTGAAATAAGAAAAGTATAAAATGAAAAATCCTAAAACACAATGATTCTTAAAAAGTAGCATGTGAAAGAAAAGCAAGGGAAGAAAACTGAGATTTAATGGTCCAAGAACTGGAAGAATCCCATAAAGAAAATTGGAATAGATTTTTAAAACAATTAATTTATCCAGAACTTGGCATCATACAGCATGTTTTTCTAAAATTGAAAATGAGAAGTGACCCTGTGTGTAGCAGTTAGGGTAGTGACTTCAATAAGACCAGATTTGAGGTGAAAAATGTGGATCTGTCTGATAACAGGATGAAGGAATACACAGGGCAAAGGCAAATGGATTGTCAAATGGAGACAGTCAAATCATTCACAAACAGAAATGATTCTCCAATGGGGGGATATGCCACTCCTCCTGGGTGAAGGACTCAAATACAATTTGGAATTTTCTAACACATGCAAACATTGTAACCTAATCCTTTATACTCTTATATTAATTTGAAATTTTAAGAAGGTTGGGAAAAAATAAAGAAATGTAGTAACCAGGATAAGAGGTAGATAGATGATGATATTATTAGGGAATAATTTGGTCTGTTATTTTAACATGAAAGATAGTTGATCAGCTTTTTATGATCTAGAAGGCAATTAGTGGAGTGATATCATTGAAGACAGAAGGGGGAAAAAGTTATGAAATAAGCTAATTCTCAGAAAAAATCTTTGGATAGGAACCCAAGACAGGCCAAGTAATCATTCTGCTTCCTTTATAAAAGGAAAGGAGGTAAGGAGGAATTAAGATATATGTAGAGATATGTACAGATGGTAGGACAAGAACTCAAGGAAACTATGTCTAATAGGGGTAATTTATCTCTGGAGCATATCACACGGTCATCAGGAGAAAGAAAGAGCAGCAGTGGGAGAGGTGGGGGGGGGGCAGAGAGAGAGAGAGAGAGATACACAAACAGACGCGAGGAGAAAGGAAGAAAAGGCAGAAACAGGGAGAGATGGCCCAGAGAGATGGAGAGAGGCTGATAGTGAAAGTATGAGAATTGGTCTTGCAGCAGATCTCAACCTGTGGGTCGCGACTCACAGGAACTGTATTAAAGGGTTGCAGCATGAGGAAGGTTGAGAACCACTGTCAGGCAGCAGAGTTGTAGGGGAAAAGCAATCAGTTCAGGTAACTCTGAGTTCCACTGGTGCCTCACTTAATTTCATGCCCTGAAGCAGGAATATTTGGGCCATAATTTACAAGGTCATAGGGATAAGCTATATTATTTAATTAAATATATGCCATTCATTATCAGTATCATTATTTCCACCATGAAGACGAAGCCTGGAAGTTTCATTTGATCATTATCTAGATATGTTATTGTAAGATGATATAAAAAAGTAGCTTTAAAAATCATGGAAGAATCACAAAACTCAACCAGATAAACAAAAAATAATCAGCTGATATATAAGCATCATTAAGGAACATATTGACCATAGTAAGAAAAACATCTCTGTACATAACTTTTGACATGTGAAACACACATCTACACACACACACACACACACACACACACACACACATACATACATACCACATTTGCTTTAGAAGGCAATCTGAATCTATGAATAAATATTTCCCAACTATGAGTGACAAAAATGATACTTATGGACCAGGGACAGTGGCTCACGCCTATAAGCCTAACACTCTGGGAGGCCAAAGGCATGAGGATCCCTTGAGCTCAGGTGTTCAAGACCAGCCTGAGCAAGAGTGAGAACCACCCCCACTATTTCTACTAAAAATAGAAAAACTAGTCAGGCATTGTGGTGGATGCCTGTAGTCTTAAGTACTTAGGAGGGTGAGGCAAGAGGATCTCTTTAAACCCAGAGTTTGAGGTTGCTGTGAGCTATGATGTCATAGCACCCTACTGAGGGTGCCAGAGTAAAACTCTGTCTCCAAAAAGCAAACAAACAAACAAATAAACAAAATTTGTATGATAGCATATAATTCATTGGGCATTGTAAATCATGGAAATTTATATTAAAAATTAAATAAAGTATCCATGAAGAGAGAGGTTATTGACATCACAATGTTTAATGGGCTTTATGTATTCTAGTCTTGGAAGACTAGAATTTTCTTCCAAAGAGATTATATTCCAAGTTTATAGCAAATATTTAAGAAATAATAAAATAAACAGTAAAATGTTTTAAGTATCAAAAAAATATTACTTTCCATCAAGTAATAAAGGGCCAATCCAAAGTTAAAAAAAAAAAAAATCTGTTTAAGTAAAATAACAAACATCTTTATATTTGGCAACATAAACTACCATAATCACAGCACAAATATTTTCATTTTACCTCATACTAACACAATCAAAGCATTCTGAACTGTGTTATGTTTATAAAAATCTATGTATTTTTAAACTTACTGCATAAATGAGTCCATGTAGGTTTGCTTCTCATATAATGTGTTCATTAGTTTGGTTTCCCACTTTTATCCAGAATTATAAAATTTCAACTAATCAGAGAAAAAGAAGAATAAAGATCTATCAAAATGATGTTCTTGATTATTTTTGTTTACACAGAGAGATTCTGGGTGGTATGCTGGCTGATCACATAACTTTGAAAATGGTAGAATTTCTTCTATCAATTTGTAGCATTCATTCACATGACTTAGTTGTTTTCCAAGAAAATCTTTCCATAAAGCTTTATAGGAGAGAAAAACTAAAAAAAGAAACTGATCAACAAGGAAGGCCCATGCTTTAAAGTCACTTATTTTATCATGTATGTTATTAAACGATCAGAACTAAATACAACTCTGCTCCAAAGGAAAGCATAGAAAAGAACAATTTTCCTATGGTAACCTCTTCTTCATATGTCTAGGTGGGGGATTCATAAGATAAGGTATAACTATACTCAAGGAAGAGAAGACTAACAAATCTTGGGTTAAAAGAAAAGTTTCTCAAGATAACTTGAGAAAAGATCAGGAGGAGAAACTAAGGACACTCAGGGGAACATACCCTGGGGTAGGGTTTGGAAGCAGAGAAAATTCCTTTACTTACTTACCTGGTGTCCATTGTAGTCTGTTAAAATGACTCTGAAAAGTTTTGTTATGCAGAGTTGTGACTTGAGTGCTGAGGATGGGCTTTAGAGGGAGTGTGTTTCTCAAGAAACTCACTTCAATAGGCCCAGAGACCAAAGTAGGCGTCAGAAGCCACTTGCTAGTGTTCATTTGATGCTTCAGTCAGGCAGCCACTTATTAGGCAGCCGCTGTGTTCAGAACCCACTGATAAGGACTAGCTGTTAATGTGACCGTACGGGGTTTGGCCCCACTGCCACTCATCTCTGTGACCATAACCTCAATCAGAGATACAGCTGTGATCCCCACTGCATGTGTGACCGTAGGGTGACTCCAGGCAAATTGGATGGAAAGGGGAAAGAAAAAGGTTTTTCATTCAATTTGCTATGGTTATAGAGGCCCAATCATTGTACCTTTTATGATTTGTTAAAAGGATTCCAGATACAAGAGCTATTGTGACAGATGTCATATTCATAAGGCACCATATAGGGAAATATAGAGAGAAGCTCAACAGTCCAACCAGTGCGCTTGATGTCTCTACCCCCCATTACTTTCGATATGTCGAGTTCCGGTGTCTCTTCCTTGTGAGAAAACACAAAAGGCAATGAATAACCCATTATCCACATAATAAATTTTAGACTCAGTTTTTGTCTGAGAAAATGAATAGCTATCTTTGGAGCCAATTTTAGAAGTCATAGGTTCCGGGCCCTGTTGTCACTTACTATCTGAACTTGGACAAGTCATTTAACCTCTCTGAGCTGAGTTGCCACATCTGTGGAATTGAAATAATAATAGCTAACTCAGGAGGTGCGGTGGGTCAAGTGCAGTACTGTAAGTGAGCAGGTTTTGGAAAGCGTACAGTACAGTACAGTTTGAGTATGACTGACCGTAGTTTTTCTTGTCTGACCCACCAGGCAAGTAAAATTGGAATTATTTCCATGTGCTTCTTTTTAGTAAGTCAAAATAAAGTTTATCCATGGAAAACATTGTCCTTTGGTGCCAGAACTGCAGATGGATAACTTCAAGACGTAAATGGTTCCCTTTCCATCTTTAAATAAAGTATCTGTAAAGAGAGAGGTTATTGACATCACAATATTTACTGGGCTTTATGTATTTTGAATTGGGAATTCTTGCTAACTGTAAATCAAGGTGTTAAACTCCAGATTGCAAGACAATCACTGTTAAGACTGGCACTCAAGGTCAAAGTTAGGCATGTTCGTGTGAGTTCTTACACAAACTTTTGTAATAAGGACAAGAAACATTTAACAAGAGACTATTGACAGACAGCCTATATTCACCACCAAGATTGTTTGCCCTTTAAAGGCAAATCTGTGTTTGCCAACCGAGAACCCACAATTTTACTCTCACTAATGAATTCTGCCATTTCCCAATCCATTCCTGGGAGATAGATAGATAGATAGATAGGTAGATAGACAGACAGACAGACACATCTACGTGTGTGTGTATGTATATAATAATGTGTGTGTATATATATATATTATATATATATATAAATGATTCATGATGAGGAAGAATAAAAGAGGGAAAGAAAGAGAGAGATAAAGAAGTGAGAGGGAGAGAGGATTCAAGGAGAGGAGGGTAGAGCAGAGGAGAGGAGAGGGAAGGAGAACTGGAAAGGTAGGTGGGAACTCTATACCACAAGATTAACTCTCTGGGAAAGGAAATAATAGAAAAAAAAAAGACATAGAGAAGAGCAAGAAGAGAAATTATAAAATACTCAACTTCCATAAAGCTTTGGATTCATTTCTCAGAATGAGGAGATATTGATGGCCAATGTCAAGTCTACTGAAAGAGTAAGGAATACTAATAAAGCATTTGGGCTTCACATCACTATGCCCCGTGCAGCTGAGGCTTGGTTTTGATTGCATTTATTAATTGATATTTTCTGAGCTATAAGTCTCAGCATAAAGATGAAACATTATGTGATCTTAGATATATTTGGTCAACACTCTAATATTTTTGCTGAATGTCATTCAAACTATATCTACCTCAAATCCATACATGAGAGCATGATTTTAATTACTTAATTTATAATTAATCAAATGAATAATGCCAAGCAAGTCTGTCTTAGATGACCTTGTTTCTTGTATTGTTTACTTCCTCACTATAGTAATCTCATACTAAAAAATAACCACAAATCCAGAAGGCATCACAAAATTAGCAGTGAATCAAACTGTATTCTTATTTATCTAAAATTATCTTTTTTATTTTAAATTATCTAAATGGCCATTTGAAGGATTCTGTTAGACAGTATAGTTATTCTCTCTCTGCAAAGACCAATATCTTGTTACATGGCATAAAAAAATCATCTTCTTACACTGGAAAGTAGCAACACTTTGAGATTCCTTTTTCAAACATGGTAATTTCCAGTATTTACACAGGATCTACAATGTGCCAGACACCATTCATCTGACATTAGAAATCATTTTTTTGACCACTAGTGGTATTTTATTGAATTGAAACTAGGGTTTAGCCACAAGATATGGGTACAGACAAAAGTCCTTTCAAAATGAAAAGTAAAACACTATATTATATTTAAGAAAGGACCTTAGATATAATTATCTCTATTTTTTCAAGTTATCACATTAGTCATACTGTAAGTGAAGTCAACAGAATTATTTTCAGCTGGAAAAAACAGGTTGGAATGTACTGTCAATATTTTGGCACAGTATTTACACTTAATAAATCTAAAAAAAAATGTTTATTTGGTGTTAGAAATAAAGCCAACCAATAATAGCAATATTGTTGGAAAAATGTGTTTGTTATACTGGTGAATTGACATAGCAAACCTTGTGCTTCTTGGACAAGTGGCTGGATCACAGATGGGTGAACAGTAGATGGGTAGCATTTTCTAGTCAGTATGTGCTTTACCCCTATTGGAATATTTTAGTGTAAATATTCAATTCCCTGAAAACTTGAAGAGAAACGGAGGTCAGCTGAGACTATTTTCATATTGAAACCCTGTCTCAACTATCTCTCCATTAGATAAAGAGTATCTTATAGTCTGGTCTAAGAAACTGAAAATATGGATCCTTTCAGAGCATTGGTGCTAGAGAAGTTTAGAAGGTGAATTTAAACTTGAGTATAACTGACGTTTTCTTTTGGAACAGTGACTTGATTTTCCTGACTTATAAAAGCTCACTCCGTAGTTTCTAAAGTAGGTTTCTATTTTAATGGGTCGTTAGTTTGACACTGTTGTTCTGCTCAGAGACAAAACTGGTGCAAACTTGTTGTCATGTGAATACTACGCAGTGATTGACACAGAGAGGTAAAAGAAGTTACCCGGAACACCACGCTTCTATTTCCTGAAATATATGGCAGCTTTATTGTTCTAATGTCAAGTATTTCTTTCCACTCTTCCTCACAAGGTCTTTTCACTTGTTGTGGGAAGAAGGAAGTGACCTATAGCAACCAATGTGGGATAGAACTAGTAAAAGCAGAAAGCATGGTTTGTATTAAGAACAAAACACTATAAATTCCATTCATGTGTGTTATCTGAAAAAAGCAATTTTATACGCTGTAGCAACCAGGATCTGAGTATGAAAATATGGCTTCATAATAGGAAGGTCTTTGAACTGGATTTTCTTTATCATTGGTTTGACTATTCGCCCTTTGACCCACTTTGAAGATCTGTATATAATGCCATGTGAATGACTGTACAGCTCCTTATGACTAGAGTGTACCGTTTCTAGGAGGGTTGAAGCTTAATTTTTTTTTACCTTTTTATATTAAAATGTTATTCATAGGATTGCTTAATAGTTATTGGATGAAGGTATAACCTAAAAAAAAAAAAGACACTAATCTGCTTTCTTTTCCTTTCTTTCTTTTTTTTTTTTTTTTTTGAACCAGAGCCTCAAGTTGTCGCCCTCAGTAGAGTACTGTGGTGTCACAGCTCACTGCAACCTCCAACTCCTGGGCTTAAGCAATTCTCTTGCCTCAGCCTCCCAAGTAGTTGGGACCACAGGCACCCACCACAACACCGGCTAGTTTTTGTTTGTAGTTGTCATTGTTGTTTGGCAGCCCAATCCGGGTTGGATTTGGGCCTGAGAGATTTGGTGTATGTGGCTGGCTGGCGCCATAGCCTCTTCAGCTACAGGCGCCAAGCCTAATCTGCTTTCTTATACACACTTCTCTCTGAAAAGCTTTCTGTCTGTGTTTAATACTAAATATGTCATCCGCATTTGATTGGCATTGTACATGCTATGAGCTTTAACTGGGAAATTATATCAAGACAGTGTGGGTGAGGAGGCATTTCCTCCTTCTGGTTTTGAACTTACCATCTCAGCGTTCCTGGAAACACTATGCTTGTCTGTTCCCTGTTTCTAGCATATTTATTTTCACCCTCTTCTCTGAACTCTTTGCCTTTAAACCCTTTCACCTGCATAAAGCTGTCATATGATTATCTTCCAATTTGCTGCCTCTTTTTCTGATACTGCCTGACAATATTCCTACCATCCATTCCTGGTTAATCTTTCCATCATTCCAGGATCTGAGAATCCTGACGTGAAGATCACTGGTGTCCCTTTTCATGCCAACCCTCTCTCTCAGTCACTGACATTTACAGTCTTGAAATTTTGACCTCACTATTGGTCCTGCTGTCTTTGCTTAACAGTTACTCTTGTAATTGCATCTGTGTTACTGAATTTTCCATTCTTTTTTCATTCTTTCTCTTCTGAAGGCAGGCAATTGTCAATAGTCTTTTCCTTTCAACATATTCTTGAGAATTACTCATTTCCATCCTCAGTGCTGGCCTTTCTCCTAGAGAATGACTTGCCAGGTGTGAGTTACTGACTGTGCATTTATGCTTTCAGGTTTTGCTGTCACTTCAAACTCAACATTCTATAAAAGAACTAACAGAATTTCTTGTCAAACTAGTTCCTGTTTCTCCTTCTGCTATTTTTCTTTTCCTTTCGGAACCTTCTCTGGTATCTCCCTTACACCCACATACAGTACTGTCGGATCTTGTCTATACATTTCTTTTTTAAACTTGCACTTCTCTGTGTTCTGAGATGGCCATTATCTCCACCTTGGAGCAGTCCGTGGTCAGTCCTTCTTCGATAACATAAGGGAAAGTATGAAACGAGACTATGTCAAATACCAACTTTAAAGTGAAATATAATGGTGCCATCTCTACAATTGCTCTTGCTGTTATTATATTTCTCTTGTAACTGCTAGAAATTCCTGACTTATTTCTCTGGTTTATGTCTTCCAATTTCTGTACATACTGCACTTAACCACCTGAGAAGTATCCTGAAGAATCATAGAATACTTACATTCCAGAATATATACAGAATGATTTCAAATTTAAATTTAATTGTCTCTGGATTTCCTCCTACTTTAAGTTCTCAAAGCTGATATTTAAGACTCCGTAATGAGACACTAATCTCCTTACACATACTTCTCTCTGAAAAAAATTACTTTCTATGTATCTAATGCCAAATATGTCATCCACATGATGATCTCTGCTCTAAAATTCTGTTCATGCCGTTCTCTAAGACTCACTCTTCTGTGTATGTTTCCATATTCTGTGTTGTTATTTCCCATGAGTATATTTTTAGCATCACCTTTAAACACCTGAAAGCAAACAAAGATTTTTAAAATTTATTTTATTTCCTCCTCATGTCCTTTAACAGTTGGCTTTCTAAAAATACTATTTCACTGCTCATTAATGCATTATTTTTAAAAACTAACCCCCTACTTTTTTAGTATAATAGAAAAAAAAACTATAATATCATCTACATATTCATTTTAAAATTATAAATGGCTCATTCAATTAATATTCTCTTAAAATGTATCTTGTTAACAAATAGTGTAAAAATATTACTAAAAATTTTTTTAGTTTATGGTAGATATCTCCTTCTGTCAACATATTTCTGTCCTATAAGTAAGAAAGTTTCAGGAGAAAGCAAAGAAACACAATCAATGGCTTAGCAACTTAAAGAAACAGGCAGATTGTTAAAAACCTGTCATGATTTCTTGATTTACCTTGAAAGAAAGGGGCAGCAATGAGTTAGGCCAACTGAGTATGACTCCTGAGTTGATTACTCCTGGGGGCCGGCTTGCTCTCAGAATGCTGGTCAGTACTGTTGCAAAAGCATGACATTGGCTGGGCAAGGGACTGTGGGTGGAAGACACAGATCCATTTCTCTTATTTAGTAGAAAGAGCTGAGAACACAATCTCCACTGATGGAGGCTCCACTATGTGAGGACATGTCAGACAAATCACTAATTTTGGTTATTTAGCCAAATTATATAATTCTGGAAAACACTACCTCTTTTCAAAATCTGTTCAACATGATGGAGATGATCTTAATGAATTCCTAGTACTTTCCTAAAAATAAAGTTTAACCATGTCTATATAAGAACCACTGCCTTATCAGAAGATTAATACTAATTGTATGTGCCATTACCAGTGCTCAATTTATATTAGCTTATTTTATTCTCAAAACCTTATAAAAATGGTGTCACTATTAACACTAATTAAAAATAAGTGGATTGAATTTTACATCACTTTCCTAACTTATATCTCCTTTAAAGAAAATATTTCAGTAGATTTCATGTTTTCTTTTATAATTGGAAGTCACAATAGAATACAACACAAATGAACAGAAGCAAAACAAAACAAAATAAAGTCCCTGGAATGAGGTGTGTAAAAGATTCTTTTAAATAATTCAGCCTGGAATGAATTCATTTCTTTCTGGCATTTGGCAGAGTATAGAAAACATTCATCTTTGGAACTAAGAACAGGATAGGCAGTCCCAAGGGCAAACTTGGTATGGAATCTTCTGCAACTCAGCACTACAAAGTCCCCCTGTAGAGAACACATGTGTTATAGAAGAAACAAGCTGTTTACATTCTCCAAACTTCAGAATTTTTCTATTTCACCATTTTTCTTTCAGTTTAATAAGCTATAAATGTATAAGAACACACAAAGAAATTTACATAGAGGCCTGAATGTGTAAGTGGGAGAATGAAAATATCTAAAAATGCTGGTCCTTGTGCTATTTGAAATAATAGGTTCTTATAATAATCTTCTCACTTGCAAATTTTTATTTAAAAATTACAGAAGTCTGTAAACATTGTATTGCATGGAATGATACACTGATCTCACAGTGATCACTGATATCAATGAGCCATGTGCATTGCTAGGTTTTTCAGAGGTATTAATGATATATGCTGTTTCTTCTCAAATATCAATTGCTTGTTTTCAAACAATTGCATTTTTACAATAAGAAAACAATAGTTTTTGAGTCTCCTAATATCCTTTATATCCTCACATTCCAAACTATTGTAATGATTGTAATTTTCAAGGATACAAGGGCTTACATTGGAAAAACGTGAAGGATGCTTTCATTCTAGAGCGAACTGTCAAGGATGGTAGTCACTGATCACATGACACTGTATAGGTTAATTTTTTATTAATTTTTAATTAATTAAAACTAAAAATTCACATAAACATTCTGTTATTGAATTGCAGTAGATGCCTTTATGTGCTCAGTAGTATATGTGGCTTTTGACTACCTCATGTCATAGCATAGACATCTGATATTTGAATCATTGAAGAAAGTTCTATTAGACAGTGATGTTTCAGAATTATACTCCTAAAATTATAAAACTGATAGTTTATGGTGATGCCAAGGCTCTTAAGGACATACTTGCAGGCTTGGTGCCCATAGCTCAGCAGCTAGGGAGCCAGCCACATACACCGGGGCTGTGGGGTTCCGTGCCCTGCCCAGGCCTGCTAAACAACAATGACCAACTGCAAAAAAAAAAAAAAATAGGTGGGTGTTGCAGCAGGCACCTGTAGTCCCAAGTCCCAGCTACTTGGGAGGCTGAAGCAAGAACTCGCCTAAGCCCAAGAGTTTGAGGTTGTGAGCTGTGATGCCACAGCACTCTACCAAGGGTGACATAATAAGTCTCTGTCTCAAAAAAAAAAAAAAAAAAAAAGAACATACTTGCATGTAATATATAAAAAAAATCAGTGTAAATATTTATTTAAAAAACAATATACCAATTTATCAGAATTATTTTATTATAAGCTAATTGTTTAATCTTACTTTTAAAAGATTTTTAGATCTTAAATACAAACAGCCTCATGTTCTGTATCTTAATATCTTAAATGTGTACACCTTCTGCTCATGAAGTTCCACAAAATTTCTTAGCTTTATAGTATTATATTTCATGTTTGACTTAGTGCTATATACTAAACAAACCCAGAAGAAATATTTTTCGTGATCTTTTGCTTTCAAACAATTGAAAGTATCTTGCCTCTATTTCTGAGCTCATCTTAGCTGAGAAAGGATGGACTCATGAAAAACTTCAGTTTTTAAAGTTCATGGAGTTCTGAATTATTGAAGCACATTAAGTTTAAAATTGAACTTAAAATTGGAAAAGTGCACTTATTCCATGCTTCCAGCTTAAAAATAACCAAAGGGATTTGGAGTCAAAGTTATGAGTCATTGAAATCCAGAAATTTTTGCAAATGTCAAAGGTTAGCTTAACTCTAATGTTAACAACTTGGAATACAGTCGTGTCAATTAGAGAGCTAAGAGTAAAATGCAGCCATTTCTACGGGTTAGTACAGACGCTGAACAGCTGACAAATTAGTCACTCCCCAGTTCTCTGTGTTGTGACCCAGGTAGATAGCTCAAGTGAACAGAATCCTGTATTAATCCAATGAGTACCACAGATTTAATGCCTGTCTTGTTATTGAAAGAAGTGGACGTATCCAGATGTGGAAGTAGATATGTAGATAGTGACATAATACTGAGCAGGATTGCACAGTATCTGTGGTTATCAGGAACAAGGGCCTGCAAAACATTGACGGCATTCACACTTAACTGTCAGATTCTTCTAATTATCCTCCAGAGTGTCCCAAAAGAGAACAAAATACTATCCTATGTCTCTCACGTTTGCTGCTGCCAGCAGCCCACGTAGCGTAACACTGGGAAACACCGGGAGGTAACAGAGACCGTGGAGTTGTAGACCTAGGAGAGAAGTCTTGCTGATGGCTCCACCTTTCTCTGGGAATGAGACAAAGGCCCTGATCCCTTGTGTTAAATGAGTGGATTTTGAGAGAACCATTTGTAAACGATGGGGGTGTTTTCGAGGAGGGGATTTGCCTCCTAATTTGTCAGTAGACATTTGCTGAGCTATAGAAACTGGTGAGCTGTGAAAGTTTCTGGAGGAGCTCATCACCCCTGCAGATTGGAGGGCTCGTGAGTAGAGGCTGCTGCCGGCTTCTCGGCAGTATCATTCTGAATTGGTAGGAGGCTGGTAGCTATAGCTCACAGACCAGTTTATGTGAAACAGGGCAGAAGAAGAACAAATTAAATTTCTATTATTTGGCAAGACAAGGATGTGCCAGTGTCTCCTGCGTAAACCAGTTGGAAGAAGATATGGGTGGTCCTAAGAAACTATGAATGGTATCACAGCCTACTAGTAGACCAGATGGATGAGAAGTTCAGACAGGAAACTTTTACAGAGGGCGATTTCCAGGGGACTGGCTCCTAAAAGTTTATGGTTTAATCAGGGACCCAGGAGCAACGACGGTTCCACGAGTGTACCCCATGAATGACATAAACTTTGTATAACTTTGCCACAGAACATGAGCCACAATGTCTATTGCTCCTTTCTCTCTGTTTCCTCTCAAGACTCTTGATTCTATCCTAAAGGAATCAGAAATAGCAGAAGATGGAGCACGCCTTCTTATTCACAGAAAATCCCTCGGCCACAAATAGAAAGCTGATGGGGCGAAAGGGTGGGCTGGGAACTTCGCACTGCGTGCTATGAAGAACTTTCAATCTGGACATGTCAAGCTGTTCTAATTCCTGAAATCTACTGGAGAGCTATGGGCTTTTTCTGAGATGTCATAATTCAGAGATGACGGTAACTAGAGCATATTTGAAGGCAGGGGTTACAAAAAAGTAAAGATGTTTCCGTTCCCTCCATCAATTTAGACCTTTAAATAAATTTGTTACACATCTGTAAGTCAAATTTTTTTCTAGACGGTCATCTCAAAAATGAGCGTAATTGGTCAGAATAGGAGGTGAAGGGGAGAAGATGAATGACTATTGTTAGCCCATCACTGCTACAAAAATGGCCCACTGAAAACACACAGCATATGGGCTTGAGTAGTTAGCTCAGGGTTTTCAAGTCCACTCAAACAATTTTTGTTCACTTCTTTCCATTTTTAGACTCATTTTCTTTGATAAAGAGAAAGAAGCAGAACAGTTCTGTTTCCACACTGTCATCTGTATATACTAATGTGATGCTATTTCACTTTGAAATATATCTCTTTCCTCTTTTGTTTTTGATTTTGTCTTTACTGCCAACATAACTCACAGTGTTCTGCTTGTTTATTTCTTTAAGTGTGTTTCTCCCTCAGACGTGAGCCTGTTCTAGGATATATTTTTCTTTCAACTTTCCTTATAAAGTTTTGTTACTTCTTGGCTTTTCCTTCAATCTATACCATTTATTCTATCTTTTGTACATGCTTTTCTAAAAATCTAAACTTACAGAGATTTAAATGTATTTCTATAGCCTATATCTATTTTTTAGTTCCCTACAATCAAGAGGATAATTGTTTCAGGATAGAAGTACTATAGCATTTGCCAATTTGATGCAGTTTGCTTTTTGGGAATACGTTGTTAAATGACTAATCTTTTACCTTTTTTTAAGTGTTATTATAGTGGGATGGCCAGAATTTTTTTTTTTTTTTTAATCATTATAAACTCTGATGCAATTGAGTAAATCTCTTCCAAATTTTTAGTGCATTCAACTCCATCCAGCTCTTTAACATTAGTTAAGTGCAAAAGCCTCTATTTTCTTTTTGGAGAATGGGAGTTACAAAAAGAAAGTAAAATAAAAAGCTGAACTTCTTCATCTTTATTTTGTGTGTCATCAAGTTTGAAATCTCTATTTATAAAGCCTTAGCCTGCATATGACTTGGTAGCCTTCCATATTTTCAAAATATTTTCAGATAAATTTCACATTTCTTTAATCCAATTATTTATGCCTATTTTTGCACCTTCTGGCTTGTGAATATTCCTATGGGAATATTTTACACCTTTAAGAAACAGAAAACTATTCCTTTGCCCCTTCTCTTTGAACTTTGCTTTATTAGAATTATCTTTCCAAATTTGATGTGGTTAGTAGGATTTTATAATTTTGTTGTCATTATTACTGATGTGATTCTTCTATGGATTATACTCAGAAAATTATTAGTTATGAAATTTAATATTTGGAATAAGTTATGCATTTATTTTTTGCCACATATATTCTCAGTTTTAATAAACAATTAATGAATGGATAAATACATTTATATTCTCTGCTTGTATGGCATGTGATTTCTCCAAACAAATTGTACTTGTTCCCTATGTTTACTTATCTCTGTGATGGCTATATAATGTGTCAACTTGACTGGCCAGAAGGAAATGCCGGTAGCATTTACTAAGGAAAAGCATTATTTCTCGGAATGTCTGGAAAGGTGTTTCTGCAAAATATTCGAGATAGCGGCTCTGGTAAAGAAGGCTGTCCCACCAATGTGAGTGGGGATCACTCCGTCCCTTGAGAACACACTTTTTGAATAGAACAAAAAGGCAGAGAAAGGGATTATTTGCTTTTCTTTGAGGTGAAGCATGTGTCTTCTCCTGTCCTCAAAATCAGAGATCCTCATTCTTAGGCTTTCAAACTTGGATGTGGGCTGGGACTTCCATTATTAGTAATCTTAGATCTCAGATTCAGATTCAAACATGATTATACATGTAACCACCAGCTTTGGGACATCTTGACCTCCAAAATCATATGAGTAAATTCTTACAATAAATACCTATACATGATAGAATGATATGAAATAAGAATTGTTCTAGTCAGGATTCTCCACTAATATCCAGCCGTGTATATCTCTGTTTTTTCATAGTGCATGGCTAGATAGTTTCTGGACAATCCTTTTCTATTTATCTGTTTTCCGGATATATAATGACATCTCTCTAGGTTTTTCTGGAGAACCTTGACTAATACAGTCTCTTTGTAATATAGTTGTATTATAATCCCCTATTTATGGTCATGGTTTTAGCACATTCTACCTATATTTCTAGTTGTGTACAATCAAAACTTTGCAACTTTATCCTCACTACTTGTTTCTCCAATGAGCAGGGAATCCTGCCGAGGAACCACAGTGCAATTCTGTTATCTAATATACAACCCAAATTTAAATGTACCCAATTGTCCTAATAATGTCCTTTATAGAATATTTTTATTCAAGATCCAATAAAAATAGCTCATTGCATATAGTTGTCATATGCAATTTACTTTTTTACTCAAAATATTTAAGGGATTTAATGGTGTTAATTTAAGTAGTCTGCTTCATTTATTTCCAATGTTCAATCTATGAAAGATACAGAAATATGTACTTGAAATATTTCTATAAATTTTCCTGTTCTCAGCATTTAGGCAGTTTTCTCACTTCTTTTGATCATTATAAACCATGCTGCTTCTATTATGAATATGAGTTTATTTTTTCCTGTATATATAACTAGAAAAGTAGTTGTCTACCATGGTGTACATTTGCAATAGATACTGCCAAATTATTATTTAAACCAATTGTATCAATTTACACTTCCACCAGCAATGTATGATTGTCATTGTATTTCATAGTTAACATTGGCTGGTAATTTTAGACTTAAAGTTTAGAGAATAGGTATGACATAGTAGAATCACACTGTGATTTGATTTTTTACTTCTATGATTATCTATGAGGTTGAGCTTGAATTCAATATATCCTCAGCTATTGGTGTTGCATTTTCTATGACTTGCTTCTTCATTTCTTATTTTATTTTTGTGTGTGCAGTTTTTGGTAGGGGCCGGGCTTGAACCCGCCACCTCTGCTATACGGGGCTGGCACCCTACTCCTTGAGCCACAGGTGTGCCCTTGCCTCATTTCTTTGCTTATTTTTGTTTTGAGTTATTTATTATTTACTTACTCATTTGCATAAGATTTATCTACCAAAGACAAAAATCCTTCATTTATATGTGTTGTAAAATCTTCATCCTGGGTGTGGTATATTTTAAACATCTAATATAGTTTTTGTTGTCAATGTTTTGCTTTTATCCTCCACTTTTAAGTAAGCTTTATTTTTTAGAGCTGTTTTGGTTCAAAGAGAAATTGAGCAGAAAGTACAGATAGTTCCCATCTACTCCCTGCCCCTCCCCTACCACGTACCGTCCTACTATAACACACAGCACCAAAGTGGGGCATTTGTAAAAAGAAATGATGTAAGCAGTTGCACATCATTATTACCAAAGTCTGTAATTTACATAAGGCTTCAATCTTGCTGTTGTATACTCTATGAGTTTTGATGAACGTATAATGATGTGTATTGACCATTACAGTAATTTACAGAGTAGTTTTGCTGCCTTGAAAACCCTTGATGCTCTGTCTACTCATATGTCCTGACCCTCTCATCCCTGGCGACCATTGAACTTTTTACCATCTCCATAGTTTGCTTTTTCAAGAATCTCGTGTCATTGTAATAATACGGTACACAGCTTTTTCAAATTGGCTTCTTTCACTTAGTTACACATATTTAAGGCCTCTCTATTATTTTAATAATTTTATGTCTCATTTCCTTTTAGGGCTTAATAATATTCCATAGTTAGATGTAACAAGGTTTATTTATCCGTTCATCTGTTGGACAACATGTTGGTTGCTTCCAAGTTTTGGCAATTTGAAAAAACCTGCTATAAACAGCTATGGCCTGATTTTTCTGTGAACAGGGTTTTCATCCAATTTGGGTAAATTCTTGTAACTGCTTGATGGTAAGGTAATACCAAACTGCATTACGATGTGTTCTTGCCATTTTGCATTTCCACCAGTTATGAATGAGAGCTTTTATTGCTCCATATCCTCACGAGCATTTGGTGTTGCAAGTGTTTTAGATTTTCTTATTCTAATAGGTATGCAATGGTATTTAACTGCTCTGTTAGGTAGCATTATCTAATGACAGATGATGTTGAATTTTCATATGCTTATTGTAATCTGTACACATATGTTATTTGGTGAGTATGTGTTCCAGACTTTGGCCTATTTTTTAACTGGGTTTTGCTTTTTTATTTATTTATTTTTTAAATTCTCAAATAGCAAGAATTCCTTGTGTATTTTGCATAATAGTCCTTTATCAGATATGCTGCTTCCAAATATTGTCTCCTAGTCTACAGCTTGTCTTCTCATTCTCTTAACATTTTTTTTTTTTGCAGAATATAAATTAATAGTTAATTTTAACAAGATCTAGTGATCAATTATTTGTTTCTTTCATAACCCATGCCATTTATTTTATGTTTAAAAAGTCATTGCCATACCCTAAGTCATTTAAAGTTTCTCCTTTGCTATCCTCCAGGAGTTTGTATTTTATATCTTATATTTAAGTCTATGATCCATTTTGAGTTAATTTTAGAAGAGTGTAAGATCTGTGTTTTAGAGTCATTTATACATTTTCCTGTTGGTATGGTGTTCAGTTATTCTAGCACTATTTGGTGAAAAGACAATCTTTGTGCTATTGTATTGCCTTCGTTCCTTTGTCAAAAAGCACTTAATTATATTTATGTACATCTGTTTGGATCTCCATTCTAGTCCATTGAGCTGTCAGTTCTTTTACCAACAAGCACCGCACTGCCTTGATTCCTGTAGCTCTACAATAAGTCTTGAAGTTTGGTGATATCATTTACACAATGTTCCTTTTCAGTGTTGAATTGTATGTTACCAGAGGGATGATCACATTCCACATTCTTTCCTACAGTCACATCTTTCAATCAGGCTAACAGGAAAGTTAAGTGTGTTTAACTTTTTAAGAAAAATAAAATCCCTAAGTATATCTTGGAGACAAGTTGATAGGAAATACATTTTGAGCAACTTTGAGTATTTACATGCCTGAGATTCAAAGAAAAATAATTATGACTGATCCACTATGAAACATAGCTAGAGGATAATGCCATTTTCTTTCTACTCAATCAAATGATTCAGTTGCCTCCAGAGCAAAATCTACATATTCAGAAAGGATAAATAGTCAAGAGACTCAAGAGGAAATTTTAACAAGTACAAAGAGCAGCAAGTTACATTATAGTTTCTGATCATAACCAATTCTTTCTCTGGCAATATACCATCAATTATCCCTACCCATCTGGACTATTTCATCAGCTTATAGATCTGTGAAAATTTATTTTCTTAAAACTTAAATTCTTCATTAAAAAATGTTAGAAAGCTAATTTTAAGTGTAAAAAAATGTTTTCTTCTTGCTTTTCATGATGGTATGCATCATATCCATAAGAGTAAAGTGCTTCCATCTGAGAAAAATAAATAACAATAGGATCAATAGAATTTGGTCATCGTTTTTTGAAAGATACTACTCAAGGTTAATAAAATTATATATTCTGAAGGTAGAAACTATTCTATTCCAAATAATTTTTGCAAGAGATCATTTTATGTGTTTATTTGTCATGATTTACCATCTATTATGAAAGAAATAATATTCATATTTTCTATTTGATCATCACTATAAGATACCAAAAAAATTCTAAAGGTTGAGTTTGGCCATGTATAAAAGGTAGATAAAAGTAAGTCACTCATTTGTATCAAAGCATTGATTTCAAAGTTGGTATATAAGGGGAAAATCATAATACTTGCTTAGTTATTTAGATTAAAGTCTAGAATCAATACAGTGGAGCACTTCAGGGTGTGAGTAAGAGAACCATGTGGTTTCCAGGACACACACTGAGAAAAAAAATACTGCACTTACATAGAGAAGAACACTGAGGGGTGGGAAAGTAATTTTCAAGAGAAGAATGCATATGTTTTAAACATTATTTAGATTCTTAGAAATTATTATTCAGCAAATGAACAAATGTTTACTAAATGCCTACTAGGTTCCAGATCATGTTCTATGAACTTGAGAAATATTAAAATAGAATGCTTAAATTATAGCTAAGGGGGACAGATACAAACAGCATAAACATAAAAAATTAGGTAATTTTTTTATGAGAGATGGTGGTATATGCCATGGGGGATCAGAGGAGAAGAGCACAATAGAAGAAATTATAGAGAGAAAAATTTGCAACTTGAAATAAATTACAACTAGGTCCTCAGAATGATAGGCCCTCACAGAAGACATCAGTTGAATAATGACTTCAAGAAGGTGAAGGCATTGGATAAACTCAGGCTGAATCCCTAAGTGAAGATCTAGTGGGAGGAATTAAGGAATAGGAAGGAGGCCATGTAGCTATAATGGAAAAGCTCAGAGGAGATGGAGTCAGAGAGGTAAGAGGAGTGAGACCAGGTAGAACTTTGTAGGCTGCTTGCATGGGTTCTGACCTCTGATGATAGAACATTTTGAACTCAGGAGTGAAATGATAGAGCAAGTTTTGAAAGGACTGCTCTGGCAGGTGTGTTGAGGGTACATGACAGAGACATGAGGGTGGAGATTGGGCAACCGATTAGTGGAGGCAGTGGGGTCCTGGAGCTGGCTCACAGCCACTGGACTTCATGCTTCTAGCTGGAAATGAACCTGTGGTGGGATTATTTACACCACGGAAATCAGCAAACACTACAGCTCAGATCTTCTAATTCATCATTTTAGTTAAGATACTTTCATCATTTAAAGCACATGGAAGTCTGTGTTTGTTTTTCCATTTGAGTTTTTTAGCACAGAGTTACTTTTGGCGTACTACCTCAGCCATTAATCTCTGTTTCTGTTGCTATTTGGAAGTGTCTGTAATTATGAGCAAATCAGTTTTAAATGGCACTTGAATGCTGGATGAAGCCAAGTAGTGTTTATTAGCTCCCACACTTCCTTTTAAATAGATTTTAATTTCACTAAGCTGCTCATGGTCATCCTGTTTCCTTTTGTTAATATTGATGTAGAATTGGACACAACAAAAGTGGCAAATCAGTTCAAGATCAAGTTAAATCCATTATGTATGATGAGATCTAATTAGATCCATTATATTCAGAAATCTCACAAATCCAGATACACAGGAAAGATGGACTTACACTTTACTAGATGTTGTCATATATGAACATGGTCATTAGAAATTCATCCTCACTTTCAATGTTGCATAAAGCTGTCCTGAAGACCATGCTTTTATGCTTCAAAATATATATTTGATTAAAGAAGGGAAGATTTTGGATCTCTGATGGTGTCTCTTAGCAACTAGATTAACCAAAGAAATCCCCTCCATTTTTCTTTCTCAGTATGTGGAATAATACAAATTTTTCATAGCTTAAGTAAGTTTGAGTCAATGTACTATTATTTGCCATTGATGGCAGCCTAACTGCAAAAAAAGAGCAAAGATTCCAAAGATTTGGAATGAGGGAATGAGGGAAACCTCACTTTCTTCTCTTTAAATGTTACTCAGCTATCTACACCATCACTATCATTTGCAGCCTCTTCATTTATAGTTGAGTTTAATTCAAGATTAAGAACAATTTGATGCCAACTATCTGAAAATACTTTAAACAAGTAGATTAACACTATAATCCCTTTTTAATGCACAAGTTGACCGGTAATGTAGTGGCTACTTTTGTCTATTAGTGACCATGAAGGTCCAGATTTGATTGATACGCACACAGAGTATATTGAATCCTATTACTACTTTGGTCTATTCTGTGTTTGATATTTTTACTTCAGTTTACAGATTATGAAAGTGAGGCTGCAAGAGACAGCCTATTATGTACATCAGTATTGACATTTGTGCTGGGTCCACTAATAGCAAATAATATGTATTTCTAATTTAAACTAATGGTTTTGAATTTGATGCTTGGTCATATCACTGTGTAAATATTTTTGTGTTCACATAAATACTACAGATATGTAAGCATATCTGTACATGCACATACACTCATATGTAAAGGTTTTCAGATTGTGATACCCTGGTACGTATTAGTGATTATCCATTGAATGGCATGTACACTATATAAAGTAAGAGGCTTATTGGTTAGTTCATTTTGATTATAAAAGCATACTATAAAAATAATCAGCTTTGGTTTTTCGTTCTTTATGTTCATACTTTTAAAGCTGTAGAACAGAAAATTTCAAGCATTAAAACTACTATCAAGACAATGAATCATAGAAGCTGGTCTTAAGATAAAAGCACAAAACAATGTATTATGTAATTATAAAAACATAAATTATATGTATGTATGAACAGAACATACATATAATTTATAAAAAAATTATTTGTCTTAGAGACTGATATTGTTATATTTAAAAAATATTCCTTTTAATATTATCACTTATTTAAAAACTATAAACATGATCTTATTTTTTATTATAGATCATTTTCCGGTAACACTGTTTTAACACTTCTACAAAAACTGGCAATAAAATTTAGTAATCTATTTTGTCTTTATACCCACACAAAAAACTGAAGTGGTAGTTTAGTTGTATCTGCATATTTAATGTAGAATGTACTATTGAAGACTTTAACTGAAAAATCTGAGCAATGTAATAGTCAAATTGAATGATTCAGGCTTCTAAGGCTCGACTCCTGCTGTATCTCCCCATCCTCTCCAGGTGACCTGTATACTCACTTTCATTCTCTACTGTGGCTCTATTTGTACTCTGTCATATTGATCTAATACTCTAGAAAATAGATTTTCTGGAAGTATGATTGTATTTTATAAATCCTTTGAGAACATCTTTATGCAGAAGAAAGACCCATATCTGAAACTACATAGTGCTAAACTGTATAAATTAGACACAGGGAACATAGAACAGATAAATAAATAGTAGATTAATTTTTATGCTGCCTTTTCTCTATCAGCCCCTGAGTTTGCCTAATTGTTCCCCAGGTGATGGAGTTGGAAAGTGCACTTTCACTATTCAGTGTCAGAGATCAAGAAGCAGTGACCTTCTAAACTCCCCCAAGACCCTTTCCTTATTACTGAAACAAAACCATTTCCCCATCCTCTGCAGAGGAGGCCAGATGGAGCAGATGTCCAAACGGAAATCTGAAACAAACAAACAAAACAACAAAACCTTCTTATAACTTTGAAATACTCTGAAATGCTCAACTACTAGAGGGCAGATGTGCCTCCACCTTTGTATACTTCCAAAAGATTTTAAGATTTATTTGAACATTTAGCATCTCTGCTTATGTTTTAATATTCTACTTATGCTGACAATGGGAAATGTTTTAATAAAAACAATCTATGAGCATTTGTGACACTCATTCCAATTTTAAAGTTCACAAAAGTAAGTCTCAAAGAGATAACCTAATTTACAATTTAGTATTGACATTTGTGCTGAGTCCATCAATAGAACCTAACATGTAAGTGTTTTTAATGTGTACTAGTGGTCCTTAACTTGATATACAATTATATATATTATATATTTATATATGTATATATTTTTTGCAGATATTACCTCCCCATCTGTGGCTTCTCTTTTTATTTTATTTTCCTTTTTTTATTTTAAAATCATAGCTGTGTACATTAATGCAGTCATGGGGTACAATGTGCTGGTTTTATATACAATTTGAAATATTTTCATCAAACCGGTTAACATAGCCTTCATGGCATTTTCTTAGTTATTATGTTAAGACATTTATATTCTACATTTAGTAAGTTTCACATGTACCCTTGTAAGATGCACCGTAGGTGTGGTCCCACCAATTACCCTCCTTCCACCCATCCTCCCACCTCCCCTTCCCTCCCTTTCCCCTTTACCCATATTCTTGGGCTATTATTGGGTTATAGCTTTCATATGAAAGCTATAAATTAGTTTCGTAGTAGGGCTGAGTACATTGGATACTTTTTCTTCCGTTCTTGTGATACTATGCTAAGAAGAGTATGTTCCAGCTCCATCCATATAAACATGAAAGAGGTAAAGTCTCCATCTTTTTTTAAGGCTGCATAATATTCTATGGTGTACATATACCACAATTGAATGTATCTACAATATAATTTATTAATTGTTTATATTTATAAAGTAAGAGGCTTCATGGTGTATTCTATCTTTGCTAAAAACTCGAAATAAATGTTATGTAACAGTATGCGTACGTATAGATTTGGTCTCAACACTCTCCAGGGGGGTTATATAGGTTTACGATGTGTATAAACAAAAAGATAGTCAACTTCCAAGTTTGAAAATATACAAAACTAAAGATAGCATGACTTTGTCTTCATTAAATGATGAAAGAGTAAGAGATTCAAATTAAGCTTTGTAACTGAATATTATAAAAATATGATATTATAGTTTATGCCAAATTATGTTATAATATAAATAATACAATATATCATATTTAGGATGCTTCCTTTAGAAGAAATATTGGTGCGGAAAATACTATAATCCTTACCAATTTTTCTCTTTATTTTCAAAGAATGTTATGTTAAGTGTGCTAAAGTATATGAAGGGCCTAATGACTTTTTAACAATTTGACTTGTTAGGAGTATTTTTGGAGGGCAGATTTATAAAAGATATGAGACCAAGCTTTGAATAATCTTCCTACTGTACATAACAAAACATAAGCATGACTTAAATTCATAAATATATCATAGTTAATATGCAATATAGAAATAAAAGCCTAATAAAAAAGCCTTTAAGATTATCATTAACCTCATTCTTTGCTATTTAATATTTCTTTACAGAATGTTTTAATTGTGACTAAAGTATTATGCCACCTTATTCACAAACATAGACACATTTCCATTAGTCTCCTTTACTGATTCCCTGAAGTTTCTGTTTTTGTCAGGGTATCTAAATTCAGCGTCATTTATAAACGTCAGCATCATGTATAAACTTTCAGCGTCATGTATAAACCATAATTAGTAGTTAATAAATGCACAGGTTCGTGTGCCCAACACAATCAATTAACCATATTAAATGAAGTACTTGGAGAAATAGTGAAGGATGATCCAAATTATTTTAAGTATAAATACACTTTTCACATATATCTTTGATCATATATGTATAAATATATAGAGATAAATATATGTGCTTATTAATATATGTTAACTCTGGGCTGGGCACGGTGGCTCACTTTGAGAGACCAAGGCAGGTGGATTGCCTGAGCTCACAGACTGGAGACCAACCTGAGCAACAGTGAAACCCTGTCTCTAAAAATAGCCAGTAAAAATAGCCAGGTATTGTGGCGGGTGCCTGTGGTCCCAGCTACTTGGGAGGCTGAGGCAAGAGAATTGCTTGAGTCCAAGAGTTTGAAGTTACTGTGAGCTGCTATGCCATAGCACTCTACTGAGGGTGACAAAGTGAGACTATCTCAAAAAAAAAAAATATATATATATATTTGTATATATGTTAACTCTAACAAATAGTGATTTTAAAACATTAGAATAACACTATCAGTTATACATTTGTCTGAATGTATTAATTAGTGGAAGGCAAAATAAAATAAGACTATGGAACCTGTAGCTGAAGAACTGGTCTCACTTCCACCTACGCTATGAAGTTATTTGCAGCAAAATAAATAAATGGATTACTTACTGTAGGAAGGAGAATATTAGCCATTACTATCCAATGTTTAAATTTCCACCATACAATAACCTGTAATTAAATATTTATTGCTTCACTTAAGTTTTTAAGTTTGAAAATGGTATCAAGCCAAAGAAAATTAAAAATAATCATCCATAATGCTTCTGTTATGCTAATAATTTCATTTACTTTCTCTGCAGTTGTTTTTACACACTTATTTGACATTATATATGTATATGCTTGTTTTTTTTCCCATCTTTATTCATTGTTCATTATAATATAAATCCGGCTGTGTTGTTGTGGGGTCTTCAAAATCATAAGCTTAAGTGACTGAATGGAGTGACTAATTATTTACATAATGATTTTTTAAATTATTATTTCAAATCATCATGTACATGCCTGATCACATCTGATTTCATCTAATCAAAGCAAAATCTGAAAGTCTGAGAACACCAAGTTCTATAGGGTTTACCTTACATGGCTCCATTACTCAGGGATTAAAACTCTGGCTCTCCAGTCATAAATGAGGCTTCATCACTAACTCTGTCACTGCGGATGCCACATCTCTCTGAAGTTTAGTGCTTTAATACATAAAGTTGGAAAATGACATCCTTGCGAGTATTAAATATTACCATGTATCCTCGGGGTCACAGATAGTTGTGTTTGTATATTGGCTGTTCCACTTACTAGTTTTATTACTAGCGTGGAATCATTTCTCCTCTCAGCCTCAGTTTTTTTATCTATAAGATCAGAACAATAAAATTACCAAGTGATATTTTTTTTCACCAAATGATATAATCTATGTAAAACAATTAGAGGGTCTGACACGTAATAAAGCACAATAGATCTCAGTTCCGGTTGTATTAGTCGTACCATAAGAGGAGTAGCCAAATTCAATAAATGTTAGTGCTTTAACCATGATTAAAAAAAAATTATCAGTAATGCACAAAGTATATAGATTATTTGGCTTTTTGGAATTAGTGTGTCTTGTTTAAACCTCTGAAAGTGAATTACTGGATAAAAATATGAATATTTTTAGGTTTGGGGATGTAATTCTGAAATATTTTACTAAGCACGAGCAGGAAAAGGATACTAGAATGACAACTTTACCAGCTTTTACTTACTAAGTTGTACTTACAAGACAAAAATGGTGGCTCGATGGTTTTAAAATATTAACTTTGACATTTTTTAAAATATTAAAAAATGGTTTTAAATATTAACTTCTTTGATTAATCGTCATTTTAAAAATTTCATGTGACCCCTTTTTTAGAATTGATTGTGTCTCAGCTCTCATTTATATCATCCATGCTATATAACCAATATCTCATCAGGATATTTTAAATTTTATCTGTTTTACTGTAACTGCTGACAGAAGCGATTCTGAGAACAAATCAGGCAATAAAAATGAATGGAATCAATTTAAATATACAATGGCTAAATTTAAAGTGGAATAATTTTTAATTACACATGTTAATACACCATTTGCAACCAATTTATATTAAAACATGCATTGATTATGGAAATATTTGCAGAAAGTTCAGTTATTATCTTATTTCTGACAAATTGTTATGACTAATCTCATTCTTGTTTCTAAGACTTATAAAGCTTCATTATTCACTGCATATATTCATTCATAGACTTGACCTTAAGTCCACTGATACATTCATGAGACAAGATTCAAGATTTCACAACCACAGCTACACATTTACAGTAGAAAACAGACATCCCTGGGTATTCTGAACCCTGAATAATGATTTAAATAAATTCTGTCCTTCAGACTCTGACGTTTATACATCAGTCCCCAGAGACGTCAGTATTTACTAATCTTATGCAAGTACAATCCTTAGGCTACTGCCTGATACGTCCAGATGGTGCTTTCTGTGCCCGCCTCTGCTCTCAGCTCTCACTTGCCCGTTGCTCCTTCATTGAACTTGTCCGAAATTCTTTGCTTACGTGTCTGTATCTTCTACTGCAGCCATCCCCATTTTTTTTGGCACCAGGAACCAGTTTCTTGGAAAACAATTTTTCCATGAACTAAGGAGGATGGTTTGGGGATGAGTCAAGCACATTACATATGGTGTACACTATATTTCTGCTATTATTATACCATAATATATATTGAAATAATTATATAACTCAGAATCAGTGGGAGCCTTGAGCTTATTTTTCTGTAACTAGATCCCCCCTGGGGGTGATGGGGACAGTGACCCCTGGAGTGTGTTGCTTATGTCCTATCTACCTCATAATCTCCTGGTTGCTGTCACTGTGGAAAACCCTGCTTCCTTGAGTTAGGACACTGGAAATGGAAGCAGGCTTTTCCGTGGTGTATGGCAATCTCAGGATATTCCATCTTGATTTTAACCCAGGACGTGTGAAGTTGTCTCCCACATACTTTTAAGGCCACCATCATTTGTGATCTCAAGCACTTGATCCTCTTCCATCATCCACAAAGTTGACTCACCTGGCCTGTTGACAAATGGGGTGCAGACCCATTTCTTCCCAGCTAAGAGTCTTTTGTAGCAGGGAAGCCATCTTCAAGCTCTTTCAAAAGCTGAGATAGGTGATCACGCACCAGCCGGGAGAAAGGAGGCTCTGGCTGTGTCTCTTTCAAAATCTCTGAGAATGTCTGAAACATGTTAGTAATCCCAGTGTTTGCTCATTGCCCCCATATTCCAGTTTGGCTTTGAATGTGGCCACTTTACTGCCGATGTGAAAACAGGTGTCATTCTCCCCTGAAGTGACAGATTTCATTCATTAAGTGGGTTGAATATGTCACACACATTAGCAAGTTTGAGGATCCACTCTGTGTCACTGAAATGTGCTGCTAGTGACCTTCAAGACCCTAGTAGTGAAACCAGAAAGCCGTCCAGTCCTGGCAGCCACTCTGTCTATGCTTCTACTGACACAGAATGACCAATTCCACTTTCCTCATATGTAATCATTTAAAGACAACTTGAAGAGTTGTGCAGTTGTGCTGTTGGTTGGCAACAAAAGCTCACATATTACCTCCTCATGCTTGTCCTTCTGGAAATACATCACACAAAGCAAGCATTGCTGCCTTGACAGTGTAGGTAGACTCACCAACCTGGACTGTGTACACAGTGACTCATTAACCCTCTCTAATAATTGTGCCTGACGATTCTCTGCTTTTCCATCAATTTGTCTACTTATGGCATGAGCCAAAAGAGGAACCTGTGCCACCTTGTGATCAGTAGCCTCGCCTAGAAGTTCCAGAGAATGTCCTGAGCCACAGGCAGGATCAACTCTTCACCAATAGCAAAGAGCTTCTCAGCTTTAAAATGCGGTTCACCACTGGAGATGTCTCAGCCCAGACGTAGCTGATGAAGTGGAGGCCACAGTAATGGCTTCTGGTCTCATGCTCACTTTTTCCTTTGGAAAAACTCCAGGGGTTTGTCTTTTAATACAGGGTGCTTGAACTCCACGTGGCAGCGCAGTTTTGAAGGTTTCATGGCTTCCTTGGATAGCTGGTCATCACATATTATATGAAGAGGCATTGGAGAATTTGAATCGCCTGTTGCAATGAATGCATAATTTAGCGAGGACTCTTAGTATTTCCTTTTAAATGCAGCTTTCCTTTTCTTGGCAGTCTTAGAGGCTTCTGCTCACTCCTTGTTGGGTCCTTCCCCTTTCAACAGAAGCTCTCCAGTGGCGTTTGGGTTTTCCTCATTTTTTCCTTAGCCTGTGGGCTTACAAAGCTGTGACTGAGACAAGTGCGTAGTGTTAGAAACAGGCAAGGATGGAAGTGGTAAATAAAGTAATGGGCAGGCCACACATGGACTAAACTCAGTGCTGGATTGTGACTTACAGCCTGCTGCCAGGCACAGCTGGACAGCTGAAGTCCATCCACTCACCTGCCACTTCACAGCCTCCCTCCAATTGTCACTTGGCACTCACTGATGGGGTTTTGATAGGAGTCTGCAAGCAACAGCTTTATTATGATTTCTGAGCAAACCCCTCTGCTAATTGCACTCTGTGTCTGCAGCCACTGCCCAGCACAAGCATCACTGCCTCAGTTCCACCTCAGGTCATCAGGCCTTAGGTTCTCGTAAGTGAGCAACCTACACCCCTCGGGATCACAGTCTACAGCAGGGTTTGTGCTTCCCAGAGCTCAGGCAGTGATATACGTGACAGGGAACAGCTGTAAACACAGGTGAACCCTTGCTGGCTGGTGGGCTGCTCACCCCCTGCGGCTGGGCCATAATAGACTGGGGTTGGGCGTAGCAACAGGTCCTGTCTCCTTATTTGAGTCACCCCAATACCTGGCATGATACCTGATTTGGAAATGAATAAATAATGAATGAACAAGTAACCATTGGGTGGGATAGACAGAAGTTCAAACTGGGAGCAGCTTGGGTCAGAAGCCTATTCATGTACCTGAATATAAAGTAAAACTTTGTAAGATTATCAGTGAGAGAATTATAGCTATTGATGTTTTAATCTGTTTGTTTGTTTTTGAGACAGAGTCTTACTTTCTTGCCCCCTGGTTGAATGCCATGGTCTCATTCACACTTCACAGTAACCTTGAACTCTTGGACTCAAGCAATCCTCTTGCCTCAGCTTCCAAGTAGCTGGGACTACAGGCGCCCACCACAATGCCTGGCTATGCTACTAATGTTTTGGCCTCCTTCCTTTTGGTTTATTTAAAATTCTCTTTTTGTATATTTTAATTGATAATTTTCCACTTTGGTTATATGTCCTACAGTCAAATCTAAATCAAAACAAACATGTATATCTTTCGTGGTCAAACTAAAATAATTATTCTTAATTAAATAATGTCATTTGCTCATGTAGTAAACTTATCAATTTTGCCCTGAAGCTAAACTTTTTTGAATCTGTAAAGGTTGTTAGGTAAAGGGTAGACCAGAAAGCCTGATAGGGAAATGAAGTTTGTCTTTTTATTATAATTAGTCCTATAAATGTAGGTGAGAAGATATTTATTGGCAGGTTTTTT
The DNA here is from genome assembly GCA_963574355.1 of Loris lydekkerianus. Taxonomy (NCBI): domain Eukaryota; kingdom Metazoa; phylum Chordata; class Mammalia; order Primates; family Lorisidae; genus Loris; species Loris lydekkerianus. The sequence continues at coordinate 91,647 of CAUYPK010119700.1, forward strand.
ACAGCATTAATGACCTGTTGAAAAGCTGAGAAAAAAATAAACTTACAGATAATGGCTTTAATAAAGCACAAAAGGTTAAATCAAATTCTAAATTTCCATTAAAAAATGTACTTTTTCCTCTAGACCAGTGGTTCTCAACCTCTGGGTCACGACCCCTTTGTAATAATAAAAATACATCGCGGCGTTGGGAAGGTTGAGAACCAGTGCTCTAGCCTAAATATAACATTTTCAAAAGCAGACAGATCTGGGAGTACTTAGATTAAAGCAACACTAGAGTGCTAAAGAAACCATATGTGCTTTTATTACTTGAGTTTTTACAAACAGTTTTGGGATAGCTTGATCGTATTATCATGATTATTGAGAAAAACATGTAGCATTATAACACAATGGGAGCACCTGCTAGCAGGGCTGTTAAACGCAAGTTTCCTTATTGTTCAATTCAACTAACAAGCTGCTTTCTACTGGCTCCTAATATCTGTGTAACATCCGTAATTTTTTTTTTCTTGTCCACTCTTGGGACCTATTTTACAGAGCTATTCATCAGTTGTTGAGATAGTTATTTTTATTCTCCAGAGGACCCAAAAGATTATAAGCTAGAAAATGTTAGTAGCAAAATCTATTTACTTAAGTACATCATTACGCATCTATTTCAAATTCCTTTGAGAAATATGTAGGAAATCATAAATTTTAATCAGAATTTGTCTTGCAGGTTGTTCATATAATCTTTCCATCATATAAAATAATAAAACCCTAGCTTAGAAAGTGGACGCCACTGATATTTTTCGCTAATTGATTCTATCGGTATTATTACAATGTTAAGTATTATTGTTATTCATCCAAAGAATACTGTTACTGATAGTTATCGGGACAAAATTCAGTGATCATTTTTGTTAAGTTTAAAATCTTTGCTGCCTTGCTATCTGTATGGACTAGGTGTGAACTGCAATGTTGAAAAGCAATATTTGCATACTAAATAATTCTAAAATGTGAACTATATCCTTTAATATTCATGTGGTTTAAGTGACACCGATTATCCATGACTATGATTCACACTGCTGAGCTGTTCCCCTTTCCCATAATGATGTACTGTCCCTGCCCTGTTCTTTAGAATGCTGTATTCATGAGGGTTTTGTGACTAGACATCACTGTAAATCAGTGTTATTGGACTGTATTTTCAAACAAAGCATTTACAGAGACAGTCATCCCACATTCCACATTCACAGTGCCACACATGGAAGAAGGTCAGATAAAGTCGCCATCAACTTCTGGATCAGTTTACTGAATGAGTGAATAAAACCAATAGTTTTTGGAATACGTTAATAATAAGTTAATGTATTCGTGTTTCACGCCAGAATTCCTAATAGTGTTAAGAGCTCTTCTAAAACTGTAAAACAAATGACATTAGAGAGATATATAAGTACTTGAGGTTTTCTGTCCTGATGAAGCACAGGAAATGCTCAAAATAGTGTTGGTTTTTGTCATGACTTTAGAAAATATTTGATAATATTACCAGTGTCACAATTTACTTCAAAATATACACAAGTCATTTACTTATGTCTTACTAAATTTGTATTCCTGCTTGATACTCAGAAATAAAGTCTTTTTCTATTAGAATGAAATCTATTTTATTAGAATAAGCTGAACAGATACTTTCTTATATATATTTCTTTATACAGTATATATATATATATATATATATATATATATATATATATATATACACACACACACATATATCAATTTTTTATATGTGGTAGCACTCACCAGAAATCCATGCCTACCAAATATTCTTATATAATGTTCTAGAAGTGTTCTTTTCTCTATTCATTTGGCTTTAAAAGAAGAACATATACTAGATAAAGGGTATACTCATATCAGTCACCCATACGAAAAAACCCATCTGTGTGTGAAAAGGAACATTAAAATATAACCCCCACGAAAGGTATGCATCACCCTAATGAGTAATGAGTGTTGATTTAGGTTCTCTTGCATAATTTTAGCTTTCTATACATTAACTTAGACAATTCTCTGAAGAGAAGAAAATATATTGTTTTTAAAAGTGTTTAAGTTAAAAAAGTTTTTTCTCTAAACAACTAGTAATATTTTACATAAAAGAGTTAGAACTTTCTGAATTCCTATTCTTATTTCCTCACATTGACAGCAAATTTGCAGGATCTCAGAGAGAGTATTGTGTCAGTACCATATAACCAGCAACAATTAAGATGCGATCAACAATCACCTTACTGTTATGCAGATAGTTTCCTTAATAATAAAATCATAACTCATACAAATGAATAAATGTACAGTCATTTGGCAGGTGAAATAAATTAATTTTGTATGGAAAATTGTAACATGCTACAGGTAGGCTAATTTATCTTAAACTCAAGACCATGTGTTATACCATGATGACATCGTCTGTTTGATATTCCAACACAGCACTTAATGCAAAGAGTGGGGTGCTCATTCATCATTTGGTACCACAATCTTACTTCCCAATTATGCTTGTTTAATGACTCAGGCAAGAGAAGCAATGGCATTAGACAACAGAGATTTTATAAAGGAGCAAAGAATGAGAGCTCTGGTGTAAGTAAATCTGTGTACTCTCCATTTTGAGGCCAATTTGGCAAATACACGATATTAGCTAACCCTGGCTGGCCATAATTGTTTCCAGTCATGAGGTTGTTGCTGTATTCTGAATAGTTTAATCACTGTCTTCTGGATGCTTTTTGAAACGGCATGGTGGTGGGGTTGAAATCAACCAAATAGTCAAAACCAAAAGGACCTAGTTGCCTCTGTGAGGACTAAACCATTTGAATAGATAAAATGCAATCTCTCTATCTGCAGATCTCTTTTAACCATATTATATCCCTTTTTTCCCACTCATTTACAATTATCCCCATAAGGACGCCACTCTTCCAGGGTACTTCACAGCACTTCATTGCTATGCAGTACAACCACCTCGGGAAGGTAACGTTCACTTCGCAGATGAAGAAAATAAAGAATAAAGAGACCTGCTCTCTTGCCTAGGGTTACATTATAAGTTAGTGGCAAAATATGTATTAAAATTCAGGTCTCCAGAGTGCCAATGTTTTAATTAGCTTAATAATCCATGCTAACTTTCATGATTGTTAGGGCTTAGGTTTTGGTATTCTTTAACATTATTCTCAACACCTATGAAAAATGGCTGCCCTTCATAAGGTTAATGCAAACTATGAGTTACACCAATTATGCAAATCCTAATCTTTGTAACTTATCTACCTCCAGGGTGCTTAGTGTGGGGTGAGCGTGTACTTTATTTCTTATTCAAAAGAGCTTTCAACAACTTCTATGAGCACTTTCCTTTCATATCATTAACAACAAAAACAAAACCATTAATTGAATGTTACCACATTTAAACTTATAGTGAAGGTATAATTATCTAAGTGTATTAATAAAGAAATTAATGTTCAGTGACTTGTCCATTGCTGCACAGCTAATAAGATTTAGAATGTGGATTGAATTCTGAGACTTATTTCAAGTATCACGATACATAATTTTTGTGTATAAGGTTGATCGCTAAAAGAAATACTTGGAGACTATTGAAAAAAATCGAATCAATGCATGGATCTGAAAATCTATATATGTTATCTACATTCTTTATTTGTAAAAATCTTTCCCAGGTGCATTTTCACTCAGTCAAGACTTACATCCTACACTTGCTTCACTCCTTTATTTAGTTATTCAAATAATCATTTGATAACTATTGAGCTAATTCCTAGGGGCCATAAAGTCTAGGGAAATGATTTTTATGTGATGCTATTACAGTTTTTAAAAATTTCTAAGATAGATAGTATATTAAAGTCAAATGACTTTACATGGAGTGGTCATAAAAGGCTTCTCCCCAAATATATTGTATTTAAACTGTGAGCTAGAATTACCATATGAATAATGGGGAGGAATATTTTATCAAGGAGAATAAGCAAAATAATCATCATTGTGTGCAAAAGAAAGAAAATCAGTCAAAGAAATATTATGTAACATAGAGAGAAGGACAAAGGAAAATCAGAAGCAAGGGGGTGGGGGTAGAGGAGAGTCTCATCAGGGAGGGGCATGACTAAGACCCAAAGAAATGAGATGAAGAGGATCTCCCAGGGAAAGATGGCCCAGGCAGAGGAAACAGCAGATGGAAAGGCCCCGAGCTTCTCCAAATCCATCCAGGTAAATACAAAGACAGTAACCTAATTGAATGGACCCTCATATCAACCTGAAATAATAATTTTAAAAGGCTTGATGGTAGTGATAATCCCAGGATGCTAAAGAAGCCATTAATGGGCTATAAGTGAAGTTGTTGCAGTATCAGCTTAGTAGTGAGGAAGGTAAATTTTGCCAGATTTGGAGAATGAATAGAATAGGAGAAAAATTAAGGTGGTTTTCTATAACACAAAATGAGAGATAATTATGACCTAACAAGGATAGTGACACTGGAGATGGACTAATGTGCCTTAAGTTGACTATATTTCAGTTGTAGAATCTACAGAATATACTTTATGATTAAATACAGTAAGAAAAGAAAGAGAAACCATCAATAACTACTAAATTTTCAAAGGTAGATGGGGTGCTTGTTACTGCATTAGAGAAGACTTCTGACATTGGGTTTTAAGAGATAAAGATTTTCTATTTGTTCTTATAAGTGTGAGATGTTTGTCAAATTTTAAGAGACAATGTCAAGTAGGCAATTAAATATGGAAGTCTGGAATACACAGGTCCATGATATAAGTTTGTGTTTCATTGACATTCCAGAGATATTTAATTACATCTATTGCCTCTCTATTTCTAACATCTATGCTCAGCACAAACTTAGAACTAGGATATAGAACTGTTTTTAGGTAAACTTAAATGTGAATTTCTAATGATTGCCAAAACAGTTTACTTAGAACCAAATAAATGTTTCTATTCTTGCATAAAGTGATACATAAAGAGATTCCCAAAGAAGTGATTCTTTTTCAGTACTGTAGCTCAACATATTTTAATCAGAGTATCAAAATGGCTACCAACAGCTGTTGAACAGAAATATCACAAAGCACGTAAAACAATTCAAAACTAATAATAATCTATTATTTAAGTCCTATCTGGCATTTATTTGATAACAAACCGTCATATTCCTAGGAAGGGATGTAAGCTTTTTTTTTTTTTTTTTTTTTTTTTCGAGACAGAGTCTCACTTTATCACCCTTGGTAGAGTGCTGTGGTCTCACAGCTCACAGCAACCTCCAACTCCTGGGCTTAGGAGATTCCCTTGCCTCAGCCTCCTGAATAGCTGGGACCACAGGCCCCTGCCACAACACCTGGCTATTTTTTGTTGCAGTTTGGCTGGGGCCATGTTTGAACCTGCCACCCTCTGTATATGGGGCTGGCGCCCTACTCACTGAGCCACAGGCACCGCCCTGCAAGGCATATAATCTTCAATTTACTAACAAATGTAATCTAAATTTTAAGTCAGATGACAATACAGGAGATGCTTGAATGACAGACATGAAGACAAACCGAAGGTTGCTCAGAAGATCTAATTCCCTGCAATATGATGATGAGTTTTGTCTGGCAGGGGTAGTGTTTTAAAAATAAGGCATGGAGTGTCATGAGGCAAGAGGTGTTCTTTCTAGCTAGCCTCAGATGCCACCATTCCTTACTGTCTTCACTATTCCTCTGCTTTCCTGGTCCTTGACTTGATATCACCTTTAAAGCCTGCTACAGATACTGTAATAATATCTATCTACCTTTGTGTTAAGACTAACTGGCGATATATTATGCATGTTGATTCTTCAATAGAAGTCTGTATAGGATTCCTTTCACTGAATGTGCTTTGATAACCATTGGTTTATGCCAAAATATGTTATAATAAGTATATCTATAGATGTTATCTTAGTGTCCATGGCAAGAGTGTTGTTGAGGATGTCATCTGTTGCAGAACACGGTATTGTTTTCATGAAATGTCAATCATATCATTGTTTCTAATTGGCTCATTTTTCTCAGGAGAGTGTTATTTTAGGAACTTATCCCACTGTGAAATTTTCACAGGTTGCTTGAATCCTTAGGCTTGGGATGACAAATGAATGCTGGAACTCTGTGGCAGGAGGAATTCCAACATGACTACTGTTGCTGTTCCCCTTTTTGGTTCTCTTCCACTTGAGTGTAGGTGGAATCTGTAGGTAAGGGATTTTCCAGGTATAAAGAAAACCCCATTGTAGTTGACTTTGAGATAGAGAGATTATTTGGATGAACATGACCTAATCATATATGTCTTTTGAATCTGAATCTAGAGGTCAAAGGCAGAGGAGGTCAAAGATGGACTAATCATGAAATGTATTTTCTGTTCTGATTTTGCTGGATAGGGCCACGTGGTGAGAGATATTATATGGATATACCCTAGGAGCTGAGAGCAGCCCCCCACAGAAATAAATACGGAGTCCAGTTCTATAGCTGCAAGACACTAAATTTGATCAAAAAGAAGCTGATCTTAGAAAAGCATTCTTTTCCCACATGCTTTAGATATTAATAAATTCTGGCCCACGCCTTGATTTTTGCCTTGTAAGATCTAAGCAGAAATCTAGCGACACCATGCCTGAGTTTCAGAACTAAAGAACTGGAAACTAATGAATGGGTGGTATTTTAAGCTGCCAAATTTGCAATAACTTATTACATAACAATAAAAAACAAATGCAGACTACTATGTTGAGAATTGTAAAGGATGTGAGATTTGACTATCATGACTTAATGTTTGACTGGCCAGTTTCATGCACGCTGGTAGGGTTCCCTGAATATCACAGGATAATGCGGAGAGGGCTGGGTGAAGTCTGCATACATATTGGGTTCTGGTAGAGAAAAAGAATTCCCAATATAGGAAATAAAAATCCTTTATAATGGCTAGTAAGCGTACCCTAGAGTAAGATATTAAACTGGATAGTATATAAATCTGCCCTATGGTGCCAAGAGAGACATGACCTCTGTCTTCCAAGGCTGCTTATTTCAGAAAAGCTATCAGTGATCAGTAGAAACCCAAGAATTTTCTTCAAATATACTACACTTCTTGTCTTGGACAGAAATGAGTATATTGCTAAAAAAGCATCCATTCCTGAAAAACCAGGACTCAGAGAGAACATTTATCAATACAGGACCATACGTAGATGTCTCCAAACCATAAGACTTCACATTTTATATAAAACAAATTGACCTTTCTGGATTAAAACAAATTTTATGATCCACTCTTAAGATGTGTATATAATTGTATAAAATTTTTAAATCTTATTCAAATTTATATTGCTAACTTTTTTTTTTCTTCTTTCACTATTTCTAAATCATATTGTGGTTTTACATTTTCTGAGGGCTTCAAAAACTAGGAGAATATAGAAAAATAAATAAAGCAGAACAAGTTGATAAGAAATAGACCAATAAAAATATCTTGGCTGGATGTGGTGGCTCATACCTGTAATCCCAGCACTTTGAAGACCATGGCAGGAAGATTGCTTGCGCCAAGGGGTTTGAGGCCAACCTGGCCAAAATAGACAGACCCCATCTCTAAAAAAAAAATTTGTTAGGAGTGGTTTTGTACACCTGTAGTATCAACTACTGGGGAAGCTGAGATGGAAGGATCTCCTGATTCCAGGAGCTTGAGGTTCCCCTGAGCTATCATGGGGAGCAGGGCTCTGTCTCATTGTTTAAAAAAAAAAAAAAGAAAAAAGAAAAAAAGAAAGAAAAAAGGAAAGAAATAAATAAAAAGACAGAAAAAAAAAGATGCCTTTGTAGCCCTTGGTAACCTTCCAATGATCCTATATACAGTACTGTAAGACCTATGATTGGCAATGGGGTTGGATTCATTAAACAAGATTACGCTGAAGTTCCTAGCAGCTTTAATGGTTTTCTTTGTTATTGCAGGTACAAAGTGCTATGAAGGAAAGAGTTTTGAGAATGTTAGATATTATTAGTAATATTGGCATTATTAATTTTAAATTTCTGAATAACCTTAAATCTGACCACACTTCATGCTACACAGTTTATCATTTGAAAAAAGGAGGTGCTAATTAGACAGATTATATTAACAAGGACCCCCCCTAGATCAACTGCTAGGGGAGGAATCAGGCCCATTCACTTCGTCCCGAATGGCTATGTACCCAAGGGACGACCTTAATGGGCAATGAGAGGAAATTAACTGATAGACTTGGGTCAAGCTTGCCCCCTCTGGATCTGGGGAGGAGACAAACCTGCTCAAGGGTCACCAGCCCCTGAGCAGGGCGAGGGGTCAGAACAGAGCAGCTTCAGAAACAGTCTGCGTGGCTGCTACTCAAATCAAGGCAGAGGTTGTCAGCCCTGTGTTATAGAACAAGACACTGAGGCGAAAACTACAACGTCAGTGTCAATGTCAGGTTTTTAGGCCAGGTTTTCTGACCCAGGTCCATGGCTCATGTCCTTATTTTCTGCTCCCTTGTGACATATTTAAGTAAAATAACCTTTTAATGAAAGCGGAGTGTAAACCATGGTAAAAAGAGTGATCATGATATAAATAGGCTCTTTGTGAAATCATATACCATGAAGAGGAAAGCACCTAGAAAAAGGAACTCTTGAGTTTGGCTTTTTAAGACAATATTTGACTACTATGTGAATTTGCCTTGTTCGGGACCTTCAATTACTCAAGAGAGTGAAACTCCGTTGTAGATTGCAAGGTCTGTGCTGTGAGAGCTCTTCTGCAGATTCACTGTCCCACTGTGACTCCTTCCAGAACAGCTCAGATTAAAACAAAGAAAACAAATTCCCTTGAAAACCTAAGTAAAAGGTCACAGAAAGGAGAGGCAGAACTCATTAATTTTTTTTCAGGGCCTGAGGGTTCATTCTGTAGAATCTGTGCCACGTTGGCACGTGCAGTTTGCATGACAATTTTCTTTGTTATCAAAGCTCACCCACTCACCCACTCCAGGTAGCAATACCCTCTGATGCCTGCTGTCCTTTGGCTCCGTGCCTTGAGGTTAGCTGAGGAAGCCTTGTAAATTCAGAGACACATTCTTCTCTCTCTCTTTCTCTCTCTCTGTGTGAATTATCCATACCAGACCTACTTCATGACAGACTTTACTCCTTAAATAAACTTACAGTAGCTATTTCCTATGTGCTGTGTGTACAAATGAATAGAAATAGCAACATCCACATTATTTGGTAAATTCTGTTCTGTCCAATGCCCACTCCATTCATACTAGAGGTGTGGGACTGCTATTTTCTCCCCCTTCAAGAAAATAATAGAAAGTAAAAGGACAATAAATAATAATTCCTGGTTTTTATCTCTAAATTCAGGAGTTGATATAAGATAAAAAAAGTTTGAAGGCATACAGAACCTAGCTGAGATCATTCTTCTTTCCCTGTTCTCTACCAAGAAATACGATAAGGGGCCAGGCACAGTGGTTCATGCCTGTAATCCTAACACTAAGCGTGGCTGAGGTAGGTGGATTACTTGAACTCAAGAGTTCAAGCCCAGCCCAAGAAGGAAAAATAGAAAAACAAGCTAGCCTTGTGGCAGATGCCTGCAATCTTAGCTAGTCAGGAGGCTGAGGCAGGGGGTCCCAGATTTTGAGGTGCTGAGAAGCGAGGCTCATGCACAACACTCTACTCAGGGAGACAGAGTGTTTTTATTTTTGTTTTTTTATATGATAGGGAATTGGAGGGGAGGAAAAAATTAGGCGCAGGTTATGAAACACTCATTATTGCCTGTGTTCTATTTCTTACTTGAAATTTGCTTAATTAGGGAGGGAAAGTAGGGAGGATGTTTGGTGATCTTTCTAGAACATAGCCTAGAGTGAAGAGCAAGAGACATTTGTTTTCAATTTATTTATTTATTTGATAAACAACCTTTACGATTAAAAATAAAGCCCCAAATTTATCTCTATATAACCAGTTATGTGCTTATAAAATCTCCACAAGGTATAAATGTATTACTACAGTAATATCATTATATTTTATATAATGTACATGAAGTTAAAATGAATGTGATGAAGATGAAATAAAAACATTTTTAGGAAATATTCTCTTCTATTTATTAACTGGTACCAACAGTTTTTAGAATTCTATTAAAATTGTTTGATACTTGAAATATGATTAAATAGCTATAACTGTCATATAAGTACTGATTTAAATTTTTTTGTTGAATGATTGGAAGGTCTGGTTCTAAGTTTATTTATTGAGACACTCTGTTTATTGATTTAATAATTGATTGACATGACTGGAAAAGTCAAGTGGAAAAATTTGTAGAGCCAAATAGCCTACACAGGGAAAATCCCAAAACTCATCATTCAATCCTGTTCACCAATTATGCAGATATTTTTTTCAAATAAGCTAGTAGGTTTTGAGCTATCTCAATGTTTATCAGTTGTTTTTTCATGTTAAAAAGTGCTGTATTTTCATTTTCACATTTTTTATAAAATACGCTCAATACCAGTCACAGCAATTCCTTTGGAAGATCTGTAATCAGATTAAAGAATTAGAATTCTAGGTTTTCAAGGAATACTTATATGAGAATTTTTATGGGTGGTGCTCTTTATTTTCAGAAACAGACTTCTCTAAAGATGGACTTATTTCCAATGTCTCTTTTTAAAATGTTTGCCCACTTTCCCCGAATGGTATTATCTTACAAAACCATGATATATTTGTCAAAATTGCAAAGCTAACATTTGCAATTCCATTAACTAAACTGCACATTTCACATCTGTGTTATGTGTTATTTTCAGTAATGTCCTTCCCCTCTCCCAGGATCCAGGACACCACACCGCTTTGTTCTTAGGTGTCATGCTGTCTCAGTCCTCTTTGATCTATGACATTTTCTGTTTTTCTTTCTTTTTTTTTTTTTTTTTAATGAACTTGGCAGTTTTAAAGAGCAATGCTTAGTTTTTTGTAAAATGTTCCTTGATTTGAGTTTGTCTGATGGATTCTCAACAGTTTTGAGATGAAGACGAGTTGCCCCTTGAGAGTCATCTCAGTATGGTGCATAATAATATCAACAGGACCTGGATCCATCATTTGAATAAGGCAGTGTTGAGACATCTTTTCGCCTTTTCCTCCTTCTATTTACTTTTGGAAGATAGTCATTAAATGCAATTTATACTCGAAGGAGAGGAATGCACTTCGTTTCAAGGACAAGAAAGTCTGGGATGGTATTCTGAGATTTTGGGAGGGCTTCACAAAATTCCTTTGGTTCTCAAGCAGGACATTTTTATAGGGACTTTATGGAGAAAATTTGTGAGCAAGCCTTAGTGGAGGCCTTGTAAAGGTTAGGAGACAGCATATCTTAGGACATACTTCATGCAGTCCCCTCTGGAGATGGTATACGGACAAACAAAAAACCAGAGAATTGACCATGTCATACAGAACCAAGAGAAAGCCAAAGTTAGACCCACAGGTGTCCCAGACATCACTGCATTACCTCCATGCGGCTTGACAGGATAATTTAAAATGGATGAAAAGGTCAAAAAAGAAATGAAACCTAGGAAGACACAGATAATACTCTGATATTTAATCAAAATTCTGAGATGGCATCATCTCAGAATCTCTCCAGAAAGAATGAGACACTCAGAGATAGACTTTTATCCCTAACTGGGACTATGTTGTCAGCCTTTACTGACTAGGAAATCACTGAAGGAGGCCGTGACCATTCAGAATCAGGGAGATCAGATTTTCTATTATCATGCGGTAATAGGAGACCATGTTAGAAATTAAGTTGAATTACATAAACATAAAGAAAACATGTATTTTTAAAACTGGAATTTTAACTTTCAGATTTGTTTTTCCCACACAAATTTAGCAACAGCATCACAGGACACAAACGCGAAGTCTATCAGTGTAAGGCGGATGTTTGCTAAGCAGTTAGTACAAAATGAGAAAACTGTATTTCATGGTTAGGTTAAACAAAATATACTTGAAATTTGTTTATGGTCCAGGAATACGTTTTACAATGACATTTTATAAGAGCCCGTGGGAGCCATTAATAAGGGAAAGTGTCCTTATATTGGTGAGTAGAAGTCCTGGAGACAGAGATCGTAACCCCACACGTAAATTACTGAATTTACTGAAACTCTTTGAGCCTCATTTTACTCATTTCTTAAATGGAGATAAGATGTCTGCTTTATAGGATTGTAATGAGAATAAAATAAGACCACAGATGAGAGTTTCAAGTGTCATGTGATCCATTTAATGCGTGATCGATAAATGAAAGCTAGCTACCACTCATTCTGAGCATGTATTTTAAATTCTGAAATTATAAGAAATTAAAACCAAATTAGTCCAATCTATCCATGAGCTGATACAGCAAAGGAGACCTGGAGTGTAAATAATAAGAAGCACAGTTCACAGAGTATTGAGAAAGAAGAGGCCAATACAGACTTAGAATTTCCATCAGAAAAGCTCACATCAGAAAAGAAAACCTAATTGTAAGAAGAAAAGTGAGTGTAGGTGAACGGAGTTGATGGTTTGTACAGATACCTGGGGCTGCTCTCTGGAGGAATAATCAACACTCAGATATAAGACAGTCCTTTATTTCATAGCAAAGGCAATTAGAATTTATTTTACCTTACATATTTTAATTTATAACTCCTAATTAACATTGTTTTACAAATATAATGAGATACTGCATGCCAACGAAATGCATGTAAGTGCTTGGGAGATTTTCAACAATTTAATTCCTCATGGCTGACGAAGCATAAAGGATTAGGAGAAGTAAATTTTTAAAAGAATGCTTAGCTATTAAATGGAAGCATAAACTTTTCCAATCTTTATTATTATTGCTGAATAAAGACTTGTCATTTCTAAAGGAATACTGGAAGGTAGTTAATTTCTCTTTGTGCTTAGGGTTAAAGACTTTTAAATTTGTAGGGCTATGTCAGACCTCGTTTAGCTATTAGGAAATTTACACTATTTCCTTCTTTTTCCTAATGGCCAGAAATACTGCAATATAAATTGAGAAGGCAAGAATAAAGGAAAAAAATCCTTAAATTTTCATTACAGTTATACTTTTCTTTCATCAAAGGACCTCAGAAATTTCCCTGCTGGATCAGTATTGCCAGATAATTTTTCTGTCCAAACAGGATACACAGATGTGCTGACATAACAATACTCAATGTTTCGAGATCCTTAAGGATATTAATAAAAAGCTATTTCTAATGGGAGTTTCAGATATTTTCCCCCTAGATAGATTACAGATCAGCATTTGTTTTCTCAAAATATTAAGGTAATTAGAGCTGGCTAATTTTGAAAACAAACAAACAAAAAAGTGCAGCGTTCATACTGGTCCAGATAAATATTGAAGTGTGGAGGATGCTTACTTGAACTTTATCAAACTGTGGAAATTCTAGTGTTTGCAGATTTGAACAGCAACTCTGGGGGTGGGGGAAAGGCTATTTTGCAAGATTTCAAAAGCACCATGATGCTGGTCGGACTGCATATACTCCACGTATGGTCTCTGCTTTTTCAGCATTCTCTGGGGCTACTTAAACAGAGATGAGAACGTTCAGAAGTGCAGAGATATCCAAAAGGTAAAAGTGAGCTTTCAGAACTTTCATCAATGAGTTTCTGTTTTGTTTTTGAGTTTTTTACCTTGCATTCTGTTGGGCTTTAAGGAAATGCTAGTGAACTAACTCATTGACTTACCCTGGGGCCTCTGTCCACGCCCTCTTCTCATTCTTTACCACCCATTTTGGGGGCCCTGTACAAGCATGGAGCCACCTGGGAAGTCCAGGAGAACTCCGTGCTCGCCTCAGCTCCAGGGGGACTCAGAGCGAGGTGAGAGCAGGCCTGGAGACGGCCGTGGCAGCCTGAGCAGCTTGTGCCGTGTCATTTCACGTGCTAGCCTATCCCCTCATGTCACAGTTTTCTGGTTGCCGACAAGAAATCAGCTAAGAGCGGAGTGAGGAAAAGCTGGTGTAGCAAATGGTCTTCTTGCTGGTTTTAACAAAACAGCCACGCTGGTGGAGGGCTGCCCCCTCTGTCTTGAGTCCATTTCTGAACCCAGCCAGCTCCCAGCTGGTAGCAGACTACAGTGCTGTCATGTCATCAGCCCAGTCAAGATGTTCCAGCGTTTGTGTGCGTGTTCTTTTAAACTTGCCAACTTGGCTATTTCCCCATAAATTGCATGGAATAATAATTTTTTAAAGAAAGCTTGACTTCTATTTACCCATGGGTGAGCAGGTTTTTGGAAAGTGCCCAGTAAACAGAATTCAGGTCAAAATTAGTGACAATGAACAGAAACTCATATTTAGATATCCAGCGGCTCATATTGGCATATTAAATGTCTAATACAAAGTAAAATAGAAACTTTTACTATTATAGAAAGAGTATATGATATAACAAGTAAACTTCAATTTCCCAAGTAGGTTATATTTCTTCACCATGCAGTAGCATTTTACTGTGGGACAGTTTACTCGTGTGTGTGTGTGTGTGTGTGTGAGAGAGAGAGATGTTTCTAATACAAAAGCTTTTCTCGCAGAAGATGAAAACAATAATTATCTAAGTAGTAACTAATATTAAAGTGCCCACAAGAAGATGATAGTTTTTGGCCCAACAATACCTAAGTCGAGATGGTTTATTTCAGAGAAGCTTGGGTTTGTTAAATGGCAGGAAAAAAATGAAAAAGCATTTGTGGATATTTTTAATAATCTGAACATATGGCTCGAGCAGAAGCAGAAAAGGCACTTTTTTAACTTGATGTCAGATCACATCAAATTATGTCGATTTCTACTGCATAATGTGATCTGCAGCAGATTTTTAATAAATGAGCTCATGGAGGGAAGATTTGGGGAGCTGTGTATTTGGAGATGCCTGCTGGGATGTTTAAGATCCCCATGGAGATTTTTTTTCTTTGAGTTACTTCTTCCTTTGGGTAAGACAGCAAAGAGATACAATTAAAATTAAGTTTTATCAAAAAATGTGGCTTTTATGTTAATATTTTGCACCAATATGAGGTTTCTTTATCCAGGTCAATAAGAGAAATTTGGAAGAAATGAGTTATGCTGTGATGCAGAGGTTGTAACGGAGGGTGGGAGAAAGTATGGAAGGGGACAGGAGAGCAGGAACAGTGCCCCGTGGTAGTCTGGATCTGAACGCTGTGTGGACTGTCACAGTGAGCCGGTGTCCTGATGTTCCATGCTCCTTGCTGATGCTGAATCACAGACAGAAACTGCTCAGATGGCGGAAATGCCTTTCCTTGGCAATATCCAAACTGTGCATCTAAGAAATAAAAATAAACTTTCCATGTCTATTTTCTCCAAAGGAGAAATGAAAACATAAATAGATTAAACAGTGAAATCTAAGACTCCATTGGTGTCTGACTATTTGCAAAATGAAAATAAAGCTACTATTTTTGGACCGTTATCCCAAATACAGTTATTTATAGATTATCATTCAAATCATCAGTTGTCTTTAACTAAATGAATGTCTGTGAAGTGCTCTGTAGTCACACACACGTTCCTAGAGAAATGAATGAAAACCAATTAAACAGTGATGCGCATGTGCCTAGATGATTACCGTGCAGCAATATAAAAATATGGGAAGATGAATTAAGAAAAGCACAAAGCACCTGAAACAATGTCATGCCAGTAATGTACATTACAGATGTGGCTAGTGACTGTCACACACAAACAAGCAAACACAAAGACGGGACAGTGGCCCTGGGTTTGCTGCTTGGTATTTCCAATACCTGGCACAAAGTAAGCCAGAAATATTTACTGAAGAAATGAATTAATGCATTATGTGTTGTCTACAGAATGGAAAATAACAGAAGATTGTATTCTTCCTTTCAAAAATGTAAGGTGGGAGAGAAAATCTATTACTGTTTTCATTAAATATGCATAGGGCACTTGTTCCAACAGGGCCTCAGCTAATTGCTTTATATGGATTATTTAATTTTATTTTTATGAATATCTTCATTTTAGATTTTTTTTAAAAAGGCAAATTTTAGAGTTGTACGTCACTCATCGTAAGTCAATAGCTAGTAAGTGGTGCGACCAAGGGTGTGAGGCCACTAAGTCATCACCCTGTATTGATCAGCAGCTTTCAGAGACAGCAGAACTTTTACCATGGTGAAGTATTAATTGTTTCTGATCACATACATGAATAAAAAGTGGAAATCTTTGATGGCATAGGTTTCATGGATGGAGAGAAATGGGAGCGGGTCAATCAGTGAAGTAGCTAGCTGCATTAAATATGATTTAGTGTGAGAGGATGTAAGCCAGTGATCCTCAAATTTCCTAATGCCACAACCCTTTAATACAGTTCCTCATGTTGTGGTGACCCCCAGCCATAAAATTACTTTATGAAATAGCAATGAAAATAATTTCATGGTTGGGGGTCACCACAATATGCAGAACTGTATTAAAGGGTGGTGGCATTAGGAAGGTTGAGAACCACTGGTGTAAGCAAAGGCATTGATGTACAGGAGAGTCTATTGATCTGAGTTCTGATCTATATTCTATCAGCAACAAAGATAAAGTTCTTATGGTATGATGATATGATGCCAAATATTCAATGAAAGATGAATTAAGCAACTCACCAAAGAAATTGATTTGACATCCGTAACAAAGACTGTGTCTCTGAAAGGAAGGAATGGAGAGCCAGCAGTGAAATATTTTGCTATTGTTTCACTCATTTCTACTGTATTCCCACTGAGTGTTTTTGCCACAGATCCAACTTATCCTGAGAAAAGAAACAGGAAATTCAGATGTGAAACCTAATTAGTTTTAGCTAGCAGAAATGGAGACCTAAAAGCAGTGACTTCATCAAGAAAGAATGTTATTTCCCTCTCACAGAAAAGTCCAGAGTCAACTGATTAGAGCTGATAAGGTGACTTTGCTCCGGAAGGCCTCAGGAACTCCAGGATCCCTGTGTCCTGCGGTACATCTCTTCCTGTCCGAAGGCCAGTTCATAATCCCAGAAGACAGGTCCTTTCCAGCTACCTTGCTCACATGTCAATCAACAGGAAAGAAGAAAGGATGATGAAGAAAGGCCCAAGTGTTCACTCCAGCTCTATTTCAAGGAAAGTAAGCTGAGACACACAAAACACTTTCCTTACATCTCAATGGCCAGAACTCAGTTGCAAGGCCCGGGGTGTTGGGCACTTATGAACTACACTGGGTTTTCAGAATAATCATATAAAAAGAGGCAATTTCATAAATTTTTCAATGCGAGAAGGGAAGAGTAGATGTTGAAAGATTATTAGTAGTCTCTACCAGAGTTAATATTTATTTACAAAGTGGCATTTCTTTTTTTTTTTTTTTTTTTTTTTTTTACCCTTTTTGTTTCCAAATTAACTTATACTTTACTCCTTGTAGCGATAACTCCCCCACACAGAAAACACAGGGCACCTACTGCTGTTTCCAATGTTTCTCTTTCTCTTAAATTACTTGCTTTTCTGTAAATATCAATGCCAACAAGAAAGCAGATACAAAGGCTAAACATGGGGTTGAGACAAGGGCCAAACTGTGCTACCAGCCTGAAAACTTATTTAAGATATACGTCATATTTAAGACATTTAAAAATTACATATACTTAGGGACATCAAAAAATTCATGGAAAATGAATATTTGGGAAACTATGTATGACGTACAAAGAATTTATACACCCACGTGACTCATACTAACTTGTCAACAGGATTTAGTTTGAACCACTAAGAAGGATAAACCATCAATTTGAAAGAGCCCCTATCAGAGCAACCTGAATTCTGCTAAAATTGAAGAGCAAACTTCAAATTTATAATAAAGGTTGGGTGAGAAAGTGGTGAAATCATTGATGCTTTACAAAAAGTCTATGGGGATGATGCCCCTAAGAAATAAATAGTTTATAAGTGAACAACTTATTTTAAGATGGGATGAGATGACATTGAAGATAAAGCCTGCAGCAGCAGACCACCCACTTCAATTTATTAGGAAAAAAAGAAATCTTGTGTGTGCCCCAATTAAAGAAGACCCATGATTATCAGTACAAACAATAGCTAACACCACAGATACATCAGTTGGGTTACCTTGCACAATTCTGGGTGAAAAATCAAATTTGAGCTAACTTTCCACTTTTGTAGTGTCAAAAGCATTGTGCCCAGATCAGCTGCAGACAAGAACAAAGCTTTTAATGGAAATTTTAATCAAGTAGGATCAAGATCCTAAAAAAGTTTAAAAAAAAAATTAATAGGGGATGAAGCACGGCTTTGCCTGTACGATCTTGAAAATGAAGCACATCAAATCCATGGCCAGTGAGAGGTGGAAGTAGTCAAATTTAATCAAAAATGGACTGCTTAAGAGTAAAGGTCATGGTAACAGTATTTGAGGATACTCAAAGCATTTTGTTTGCTGATTTAATGGGAGTCCAAAGAATAATAACCTCTGGTAATTGTAAGAGTTTTTTGAAAAAGTCAGTGAAAACTTTAGCAAACAAACACCTGGGAGCATCGTACCTGAGTGTCCTCCTCCACCACGACCACACTCTTACTCATTTTTCTCAACAAGCAAGGGCAATTTCATGAGTGCTTTGGTGAGAAATCATGAAGCATCCACCTTACAGTCTGAGTGTGGCTCCTTTTGACTTCCTTTTGTTTCCTAATCTTAAAAAAAACTTTAACATCTTTAAAGGACACCCATGTCTAAATTCCTAGGATCCTTAGTTCTTTAGGGTTCTTTTAGGGACTAACTGGCTACAATCATTACTTACAAAAGTGTCTTGACCCCAATGGAGTTTATATTGAGAAATAAAGTTTATAGTTTTATTTTTATCTTTTAATTCTATTTTTCCTACAAACTTTTTGAAGTTTCCTCATGTATATATATGTTTGTGTCATAATTAAGTTTGTTAAATAAACATCTATCACCTATCCATTTTTCTTTCTATTTATTACTTCTATTCTAAACCACATCATAATCATCATTCTCACTGGGCGCACAGGAGCACAGCTCATGTAATTTCCCCAGTGCCATTCCCAATGCCTCTTCATAGGTTACCAGGAAGACATGACAGGTGATGTATCTTTTGACTCCTTTCCTGTGAGGTCCATCCTAAATCAAGCTATACCACTGGCATAACCTAATCTTTTGCAATAGAGTTCCTATTATTTTGTTCAATATATTTGTTTTGACTACAATCATTGTCGTTAGCATGCTGTATTATAATTAATATTTACCTGTTTGCTTTTCTTCTGTGGAAGCTCTTTGTGATGGGGATTATGATTTACTGAATTAATCCCAGTACCTGACGCACAGCATATGATCAGTGTTTATGAAATGAACGAATAAAAAACGCCATATTCTCTTTGATCTTTCAGTTTTAATAAAATTTTTGAATAATTACAAAACTAAAAAAAGAGATGGCTGAGTAAAGAGAAATCATGGTTGAAATTTAGAAGAAAGGGTGAGGAGGTTATAGTAGAGTTACAGGAAAATACTTCAATGGTACTTACTAGCAACAGTAAAGAAAAAAATGAAATTGGAAGGCATGTCTGAATAATTTTGAATTTTAAAGTCTACATGTTGTTGAAAAGATTAGATTCTTATAATATTTCACATGCTTCATTATTTTTTATTATTAAATCATAACTGTGTACATTAGTGCAGTCAAGGAGTACAATGTGCTGGTTTCATAACAATCTGAAATATTTTCATCAAACTGTTTAACACAGCCTTCATAGTATTTTCATAGTTATTGTATGAAGACATTTGAATTCTGCATTTAGTAAGTTTTGCCTTTACCCATTCTAAGATGCACTATAGGTGTGGCCCCACCAATTACCCTCCCTCCGCTCCAACCTCCCCCCTCCCCTCACCTCCCTTGGCCCTTTCCCCAAATTCTTGTGCTATGGTTGGGTTATAGCCTTCATACGAAAGCTATGGGTCGGGCCACATCTATGGTGCATATTTTTATCTATAATAAAAAAAAAATCAATAAAAAAATAAATAAATAAATTAGCTTCATAGTAGGGCTGAATACATTGGATACTTTTTATTCCATTCTTGAGATACTTTGCTAAGAAGAATATGTTAGACCTCCATCCATGTAAACATGAAAGAGGTAAAGTCTCCATCTTTCTTTAAGGCTGCATAGTATTCCATGGTATACATGTACCACAATTTGCTAGTCCATTTGTGGGTCGATGGGCACTTGGGCTTCTTCCATGACTTAGCAAT
>CAUYPK010119706.1:0-13028 GCA_963574355.1 Loris lydekkerianus
AGAGTTTCATAGTTCTCTTTATAGAGATCTTTCACGTCTTTTGTTAGGTAAATTCCCAAATATTTCATCTTCTTTGGCACTACTGTGAATGGGATGGAGTCCTTAACTGTTTTTTCAACTTGACTATTGTTGGTATATATAACTCTAAACTTCTTTCAATAGTTTTCCCTTTTCTTCAATTTGTCTGGCTATAGCTTGATGAGACAAACTGATTTTAGAAATATCCCCCATTTTTTCAGGGTAAATTATATCTGCATGATTTCCATACATTGATAATTAAAGTCACTGTCAGTAAATGTTTTTTTGTTTGTTTGTTTGTTTGTTTTGCTATTTAATATGCTACCACATAACTAGCTTTTACAATGGAAGTTCGTGATCGTTAATACAGAAAATGTATATATCTAAGTAATAACACATCTGTTTTTTACATTTTTTATTATAAAGGAAAAAGAAAAGTGGGCAGCTAAAACTAGTGGGTTATTTGACATTGGATATGAGAAACTAATGCATCAGCATCTGCTTGGATGGGAGTAGCTACAATCCTCAGTGAGATCTCAAGGTGCTCATCAGATACTTTAGTTCTACACTTGATCTTAGCCCAAAGGCTGAGAAGCAATAGATACTTTAGTTCTAATTTCATTCTTAATATGCTTCATTCATGAAAATAGTTGCTTGCACAGAGAGAGAAAGAAGGAGGGAGGGGTGGGGAAAGGAAGAGCAGAGAGAGGGAAGGAGGGAGGAGGGTGGGGCCTGGGTGTGTGCCGCATTTTGGGGGGGTAAGACACGATTGTAAAAGGGACTTTACCTAACAAATGCAATCAGTGTAACCTGGTTTCTTGTACCCTCAATGAATCCTCAATAAAAAAAAAAAAAAGAAAAGAAAAGAAAAGAAAAGAAAAGAAAAGAAAAGAAAAGAAAAGAAACGAGAAAAGAAAAGAAAACAGTTGCTCACAAATGTAGGTGCTACAATAAAGCGATGACATGAACAAGGCATTCTGAAGTGAGGGATATTTGGCTCTGGGAAGATGGGACCTATGAAAGTCCAGTAAAGAGCCATGATCTAATTTTTAAGTTGAATGTCAGATTGCAGCTCTGCATTCCATTTGAAAATTGACAGTGTATTCCTGTCAAGTGAAAATGGAGTCGCAAATGTACCAAAATATTATTTTCTCACAAATCTTGAAATCCATTTTCAAATTCTTATATCAAATCAAAAAGCAAGACTGTGTATTTTTTCCTTTCGCAGAACTGCATTTGGCCAATGTGTCAAAATACATTAAATTGTCTTAATTTGAACTTGCCATAGTTTCATTTTCATTTGGAGCACTGCTATAGTTTGAAACATTGTGTTGATAAATTGGTTTTCACCTTGAAGGTGCTTGTTTAACTCATTTAAATGAGTGATTAGGTCACTAAAAATACTCAATCTGTTACCAGGTTTTCATCATCAAGATCTGACACAAATTTGGTTTTTGATATTATAAATGACTTGATAACGTGACAAATCATCAAATCTTTTCAACATTTGGCCTTGACTTGACCATCTTACTTCTGAAAAGTAAATGATGTTTACATAGTCAGCATCATCCTTTTAAGGAATTCCTGGATTTGGCAATGATTCAATCTCTTGGACCTTAGGAAATTCAAAATTTGGATGATGATTTGCATGGTGTTATTCATTTTTTAAGGTTTTGCACATAAATTTTCTTGATGTGCTGTGTAATGGTAGTTCATCAAATATCTCTCTCTTTTTACCTATCATCGTTGGGGCACTGTCAGTACCTATACCAGATATGTTGACAATGGACAAAGAAAATCACTGTAACATATTTTTTACTGCTTCCTATAAATCTCTTGATTTAGTTGTGTCTTTTAATGGCACGAATGAAGTGACATGTTCATAATCAATACCTCTGATAAAAATGTCAAGTTGAGCCATATTACATTGTAGCATCAATGCTATCATCCATCACCAAAGCATAAACTTAAAATCAGCTTTACTCTCTAAACTTCTTTCAGTAGATTTTCCCTTTTCTTCAATTCACCTGGCTATTGTATGATGAGGTAATTTGATTTTAGAAATATCACCCTTTTTTCCAGGGCAAATTATATCTGCCATGATTTCCATACATTGGTTAATGAACTCACTATCAGTAAATGGTTATTTTTTTTGCTATTAAATATGCTACCACATAACTAGCTTTTATAATAGAATCCATCTAAATTGTAACTTCTATAAAAATTTTTGTGGAGAAGATAGACTTTTTTTCAGTTCCACTGTTTTGTCCTTAATGACACAATCCTTCATAAGCATGGAATTTGGCAGCATGTTTTTTTATATAATGCCTTTTCAAATTATAGCCTCTGAAAGCTTGTACAAATTCCTTATAAATAAAGCAGAGTACGCTACTGTTTCCTCAACAAAAAATTAGTAATCTGTCCACTTCTCATTAAACACTCTTCCTTTATCCATAATTTTTATTTTCTGGGGTTCTGTTTTCTTTTGAGACATTGTAGAAGCCATGTTGAGATTAAAAAATAATAATAGATATGGGACTGTATTTACTTTTATTATAAAAATCAAGTCAGGAAAATAGAAAGCAAGGTTTGGGCCCTCCCACATCTCAACTGCTGCTGCAGAGGGAGGCAGAAGGGTAATTGTAAAGCATAGTAAGTGATGTGTGAGGTGCTGTGGAGGTATGGGAGTACCCTTAATAATCCAATAGAATGCTTACCTGTGTTCTAAATAACATTAAAAGCCTACTGTTGCAGTGAGAGGTTGAAATCTTATTGATAATCGCTGCCTCACCAACTCATCACAAGCACATATCTCATCTGATGGTGTCAATTCAGTTGTCTGGGTTGGAAGATAACACACTGTAACCTGCACACTTGCTGGTGGCACACATGGGTACAAACTGTGAGAGCATACACACATACGTGTATTTTACGTGACATCGCCACATGATATTTTCATCTTCAGAGTTCAAGCTCAAGAACTGCACAATCAAGTTCCACCAAAAAAATCAGAAAAAAACTCTTAAGTGTTTTATGTAAGTTTACAAGTTCATGTTGGGCTGCATTCATAGCCATCCTGGGCCACATGAAGTCCGCAAGTGGAAGGTTAGACACCCTTGTCTAAGGCTGCAATATCTGGGCCATATTTTACACTTAGAACACATCCCAATTTGGACTAGCTACATTTTAAGAACTAAATCCGACCAGTATATATAACTTCCTTATAGCAATAATCGGTTTTTCTCCTTAAAAAAAAAATTCTCTCTTCTACAATTGCTGTCTGACAATAAATGAATAAACAGTTTATATTTTCTGACTCAGGAAATTCATATGTAATTCTGGGACCTACAACTGTAGCTTGAAGAAAAAAGACTATGATGTTTTGCTGCACCACAAGTGAAAGAATATGGGATCTGTGTTCACAAAAGTGCAATGCAGCGACCCTGTCCCTAGAAGAAACTGCATCTTTTCCTTCCTTTTCTCTAAAGGACTAATGGATTTGGTGCCTCTACAAAAAAGCCTTAAAAATAACATGAATGAAACATCTTTTCACCAAAATCTAGCAAATTCACAGCAACACCTGTCTTAAAAATTGCTTCTGGCCAACTGCAGCAGCAGGATCACCCCGTCAGGTCAAAATTAAAAGATGAGTATATATTCTGGGTAAATCACAACATATATGAAGCCAGGAAAGACATTACTATGAAATATATTTAAAACACATGACTATTAAAAAAATAAAAAAGGAAATTCTTCCCTCCCACCCCTTTTATCACACTGAGAATATTGCTATACTTTTCAAGTACTGTAGAGCATTTAATGAAATAATCTTGAAGACCAAATGCCAAACTTACAGTTCATATGCAGCAGCTATTGTAAAGATACATCTTTAGCATGAGTCCTCAGTTAAACAATCTCTTGTATGCATCCCATTTTTGAAATAACATTTTCCTTGCCATTGAATGAAAAAACTCCCTCAAATTCTTCCAGGCACCAATTTTTTTTACCCAATTAAGTGTTCTGTTGTGTTTTTAAATGGCATCATTTGGAACAGACACATCATCCTTTGAGGAAAGGGCATGTTGTTAAAGTTTTTAAAAGCAATACTGGCAATCTTGAATCTTTTTTTCTCAGAGTTTGGAAAAGTCAATGCTTGCAGTTAATAAATGTTAATGAGATTTTTTTTTAAATAGTGGCTACAATATTATAGGGTTAATTGTATTACTCATTGAAAAAAATGCAATGAGTCATATTTTATAGGTGTTTCTATGCAATTTGGAGAACTTTTCAGGCATTTGATAAAAGAATGAGGGTGCTCCAAATCTGATAAAATGAGTCTAGAAGGACAATTTCCTTTCTTTAATGGGGTTTAGAAAATTTGCAATTAAGAATAAGCTAAAGCAACTTGAAATTGTGTTGTGGGTTCATAGTCTTTTCAAACTCATAAAGGATCCAAACAGAATCAATTGATTTCAGTAGTTCCCAATATTTTTAAAATCTAGAATACTTTTGCTGTTTTTCATTACCAAGTTTTCTGTACAACATGAGCCCAATGTTTAAGAAGAAATGTGATTTTCTACTACATAGAAAATTTATATTCCCCTTTTTATTAAAGGCATATACAGTTACTAACCATCTTCTGTTTGTTTAGTGTACCACGACAGGATGAATTAAGTAACTCCAGGGGAAAGACAGTTATGTAATATTGAGGTTAGCTTTCACAGATGGACCAAAGGCTAAAAACAGAAGACATAACCACATTACGGAGGCAAAGCAAATTGGTAGGCTCTCCAAGGTTAGAGGTCCATGTTTATTAAATGCAGATTGACAAATATGGTCACAATCTAGTTCAAAAATGTGCATGACTCTTTTGTAAACTAAAAGGAAATTGATACTTGAAAACAAATATGAAGTGTTAAATGCTTGCAATTAAGCTCCTTTGCATGTCTTCCTGGAATCTTCTTCACTTAAATCTTCTTTATCAGTTAAAACAAATGTGGTAGTCATGAGAATGCGCTTTGCTACCCTTCTATCCCTGGAGCATAATTGACCAAGGGTCCATGCTTCCTCACTTTGAAGTCCATTCTTGCATTTTCACTGAGGCCATGCCTCATTACCCTGAGGTATTTCCCACCTCATGAGGAGGGAATACTGGCAGATAGGTCTACATGGTCACTGATTTTTGGCTCAGGGATTCAAAAAATGGCTTTGCTGACCTGCCGCTCAACCTTCTTTCTCTCTCTTTCACTTGGGGTCAGACTTACATTATAATCTCTTGGTTCTCCCAGACATCATCTCCCTTCCTATTTCTTTTCATACAGACATTTCTTTTAGTAAATGCCTGTGCATTTAATCCTGCCTTACCACCTGCTTCTCAGAGGACCTGGACTAACACATACAACTCATCTGCCTCGCTGCAACTACCCTGTCTGAACTCTCTATGCACCCAGCCATTGCAGTGCCCCACAGAATTCTACACCTTTGAAAATGCTGCTGCTTCCACCTACAATGATTTCCTCTCTAGCTTATGTGACAAGTACTTCATTTTATAAGACTGTATCTGAATTGTCTCCTTTAGTAAGGCTTACCTGACATCTCTAAGACTGTCCTCCTCTTGCAACCATACTATAAATGACATTTAAAGTATTCTTGAAGATAGGTCAGTTGTTTTTCAGCATATCCTTCAATTTGGATTTGTTTGGTGTTTCCCCATGATTAGACCCAGGTAATTTTGGTGCAACTGTCACACTTCCTATATTCTGTTCATTACATCCTATCAGATTGCACATCACGTCTGCATTTCCCACTACTTACAGTGTTCATTTTGATCACTTGAGTAAGATGATTGCCACCAGGTTTCAGTACTTTCTGTTCTCTTTGCAATTAACAAATAGTTTGTAGGCAGGTACTTTCAGGCTATAAAAGTCTTTTTTCTTTCATCACTTTCACCTACTAATTTTAGTATCCATAGAAGTTTCTTGCCTGAGTTAATTATGCTTATTTGCCAAATGGTGATTTTCTAAAACAGTATTCCTTCTAGATTTAATTGAAGGCTTTCCACTGTAATGAAGAGCTTTCTCTTCTACCCATTTATTTAGCTATTCACTTATTTATACCAGTGAAGTACTAGTTTATTCAATAGGTTATAATACATTATCAGATTATTTCTTTAATTCTCCAGTTGTACTTTATTTGACCAGCGGGAATCAGCTCCCTCAAGCTTATAGTTTTGTTATTTTGATGTGTCCTCGTACTTCTTTGAGCATTTCCTTGCTTTCTATTATAGAGATGTCTCAGGTTCATCACATTTTTTCCTAGTCTCAGCTTTAGATTCAGTCATTTCCTTAAGGAGTCCTGGTTCATTTTAGTATTGAAAACCAAGATATGAGCATCAGGTGCTCATTACTACTGGAGTACCACTGCTCTCAGGCCCTTTCAGCAAGCAGCTAGTAGACATACACATATCTATATCTATATTTATTTTTATGTTTATCTACAATGAAAACTGTTAGTTCACTCTGGTACCTTCAGTTCTAACCCACTGAGAAGAACATTTTCATTTTCTTAAAAGTCTCAGTCTCCAACTCTTATAGGCAATTTTTATTCTGACTTATATCAGAATATTTCCTTTGTAAATATTTTTTAGAAAAAAGTTGTTAAAATTAAATAAGATTACAAATGGCAGTGATGACTTCAATAGTATAGAATGGTGCAGAAGGAGTTGCATAGTTGATGAGAATTTCGCAAAATGACTTATTTCACGGATATCTTGCAGAGTCACTTTTTTACCTTTAAAAGAGTTTCTGCTGCTACAGTGGAGATGGCTAGCAATATTAGATAAACTATTAGTTAAAGACACTGCACTTCTTTCATTTATACACTTTTCCAAACATCTCTTTATATACCTACTAAGTGCTGTGTGCTCTGGCATCTGATAAGAAACAATTTCTGTCTCCAAAAGAGAAATGACCATCATAATGTGGTCCATGGTACTGTTTACAAATCTGTCCATAAATTCTTATTTATGCCTTACAGAAATCTGCCTTACAGATGATGGTCAAAATTCATAAATCCGTGATTTGAAAGAGGATAATTTTAGAGTGAAAGAAGTAAGCAGAAAGAATGAAGTGGGTAGCATTTGTATTTTACTATTTCCATGTAAAATAGTAAAAATTTATTTATTTGTTTCTTTGTTTATTTTAGACAAAGTCTCATTCTATTGCCCCAGGTTTGAGTTCCCTGGGGTCAGCCTAGCTCACGGCAATCTCAAACTCCTGGAGTAACTGGGACTGCAGGCATCTAATTTTTCTATTTTTAGTAAAGATGAGGTCTGGCTTTTGCTTAGGTTGCTCTTAAACTCCTGAGCTCAAGGAATCCTCTCACTTTAGCCTCCCAGAGCCCAAGGTTATAGGCGTAAGCCATTGCTCTGCGCCTATCTGTAGTTTTTAATAAATAAAAATAGCTTTATTACAGAATTATACCTGATATTTAAAAAATAAAAATGCCATCCTTACTCTATCATTTAAACATAGTTAGTACTGTTTTCATCCAAACCTACTGAAACAATCTTATAGAAAATTCTTTATGTTGGTATTTCTAAATGATAATACACTCCTACTTCCCTTTGACTTCATGTCTTTTTGTGGTCAAACAACCAGCCCCAAATGGGAAATTCATTTTATTTCTCAGGTAGTACATTGTGAAAGGGGATTAAGATAGTGCAAAAATTGATGTTACCAATCAATCAACTGGTATTCACTGACTGGGCACTATCAGGCGAAAATCTCTGTCCCCAAGGAGTTTATAATGTATTGGGGAAAATAAATTACACTCAACTAGAATTTTGAGAAGCAGAAATGGCAAATTCCCACATGAACATTCTGTACTTTAACTATTAAAATATACTCTCTGTAGGTCACTGGTTATCAAACGACTTCTCAGAACAGGATTTCCCATTCTCCCATATCCTACTTATATTTGAGAAGTTTTGTCAGTGGGAACGTGGAATGAACTCTGTTAATTTCTTCTTATAGGGTGGAGCAATAGCAGCTGGGTCTACTGTCCTTGTAGACCTAATGGAATTTAAGATGGGCTACTTAAAGCTATGAATTTAGGAACAATTATTTAGGAATATAAATAAGCAACATGAACATCTGGGATCTTCTTTCTAGCTCCTTGCCCCACATCTCTGTAGCAATATCCACCTCACTGGGGAGTCTGTGAGTTATTGCATATGGAAGAGTGTTTTGTAAACTTTGACATAGGATTGAAGTGTACAGGACTATATTGTCCCCATTAGTCTGTACAGTTTGCTGCTTAAGCCATAGTATCACATGTGTGTCTTTGCATTTGAGTATAATTAAGTATTATATAAACATAGGCAATTTATGTATGACAGAAAAAACATCACCAGAGTCATACTTAACAGCTGGATGAGGCATAGCAGGAAATGTACAGCTCAGCAAAATCATCTTCAGCAGCACTGAGAGGTCTTAAATAAAAGCAGCTCATGGTTACAGAGGCTCTAAAACTGAAGCTTGAGAGAGATTCTTTAAGTTTTCTAAGCTCTATTGAGAAGCTCATTTGCCTAAAGCTATGAACCAAGTCACTCTTTCTGCCTTGATTTCTCTTGTAAGGCTGTCATAGCTACAGAGGTGAAAAAGCAGCCCCACAGAAGGAGAACAAATGTTCAGGCATTATGATTCTTTGTGATGTAATTTATTATTCTGTCTGCATAAAATCTACTTTCTTTCTATGCAATTTGAGCTTGAGAATCTGAACTCCTTTGGAAATGGCCCAGGGCTAACACGTACCTCTTCACAGTACAGGTGAGAAAATGCTTTCTGGCCTTTCTGCTGGGAATAGGGATACTGAGGCTGAGCAAGTTTTAAAAATCATCAGCACAAAAGTGGCTGAGATGACTGTGTCTGCCTAGGCCACCCACAAACCACTTGTCTGCCAGTCCATAAGAACAAGACTCAACCCCACATTCTCCTTTTAACTCATATGAAACATGTTCAGTTACCATCTTTACATGGAAATAGACATAATTTCATCCCTTATTCACTATTCAAAATATCCCTCTTTTCAGTGAATTTCGGGATTTTCTAAGCCCTGTCAATTCAAGGGCTTGTGAACAAAAATTCCATGTGAAGAATGTCATTTATGTGGTAATTTGGAACTGTCTTGTAGGTTAATTAAGTCAAGACCAGGCCGCCTTGGTCTTTGGAGGAAATCCACCATTAAGTTGGTGAAATTCCCTAAGCCTTGGTTTCTTCACTGCTAGAAAGACATGTCATTACACCTGCCCTCTGCATCTGTGGGTTCCACACCTGAGAATTCAACCAGCTGTGGATGGAATATATTTGAAATATATGAAAAAACACAAATTAAAAAATTTACATAGCATTTACATTGTTTTAGTTATTATAGGTAATCTAGAGAGTATTTAAAGTATACGGGAAGATGTGTGTAGGTTATATACAAATAATACACTGTTTCCTATAAAAGGGACTTGAACATAGTGGATTTTGGTATTTGTGGAGAACCTGGAACCAATCCTCCAGGAATATCAAGGGACAACTGTACTTAACAGGTTTGTAGGAAGATCTAATAAAAGAATGTGTATCATGGCCACATACCTTACCAGCTTTGTCTTACCCCATCTTTTCCTTTGTTTTTTACCCTCCTGGTACAGTAACTGTCTTTCTCTCGCTTAAAGGCATCAAGCTGTTTCTTAGGGCTTTTGCATGTGTTCTCTCTACATGTAATCTTATGCCTCAGCTATTTGCTCCTTTTTTTCTTTCAGGTCTTAGCTCAGATGTTACCCTCTCATAGAGCTCTTATCTTCCACCTTAAGTTGCCTCTCCTGGATATTTGGGATCTCATAACCTTGCTTTTATCTCTCATAGCCTTTTTTTTTTTCTTTTCTTAAGACAGAGTTTCACTATGTCACCCTCAGTAGAGTGCTATGGTGTCACAGCTCACAGCAACCTCAAACTCTTGGGCTTAGGTGATCTCTTGTCTCAGCTCCCCTAGTAGTTGGGACTACAGGCACTGGCCACAACGCCCGGCTATTTTTTGTCGTTGTTGCAGTTGTCATTGTTGTTTAGCTGGCCCAGGCCGGTTCGAACCCACGAGACTTGGTGCGTGTGCTGGCACCGTAACCACTGTGCTACAGGCACCAAGCCATCATAGCATTTCTTTTTAAACAATCTGATTTTTTTGTTTATGCATTTACTTCTTTATTTTCTGCCTTGTCTCACTAGATTTCAAGATCTTTGACATCAGTTTGTTCATCTTGTTCACAGCAGTACTCCAGGTAGCTAGCTAGTACAGTGCCTGGTACACAGTAGGCAATAAATATCTGTTGAGTGAATGACATGAGCCCTCTGTTTATAAAAGACTATGGGAAGGTTAGGGTAAACATTTTGAAATAGTGAAAAAGTAAAGAAATATGGGAATAGAAATTATTCAATCTTATTTATGCAGAGGCACAGAGGAGATAGGAGAAGGCTCTCTGCAAGAAAGGTTCCAAAGGCCAGGGATATTTAGTTTTAAAAAGCCAAGCAAGGAACTCAAGCTGGATCAAGACAATGGACTGTCATTTTCTGACCCCAAAGGTGACTCCTGTCAAAGCAGTAGCATGAATTCTCATTTGGCAGAGCATTTTTAGGCCAGATGAACCATGCTAAACCAAAGACTTGGGAACAAAAACGCCAGTTGAATAATGTCATGTTGTAGAACAAGTTGAAATGATTTTACAGGTTAACACTAGCATTTCTTGGTATTTAGAGCTAAGAGTTCTTCAACTCCTAATTTTTCATCTTCAAATTAATTGGAGACCCAGATGGCATCCTGGCTGAACCAGGATGTGCCCCTGGGAAGAAGAGGCATTACCTGGCATGATGGTGGCTGACAAGCCCAGGTGTGCTGGCCTCAGGGCTCATTTCTTGAGGAGACTGGGCACTCTTAGCTCTACACTTGGGCCTGACTCCACGGGCATGTCCAGAATCTCACAGTTGCTATTAACATCCTGGCTCAGGGCACAAAGAACACTTCTCATTTTATTTTCTGCTCCTGGTAGGAAGAGCATTTGCCTTTGACTTTGGAAGAGGTGTGTCACTTGTAGGGCTGATAATATAGACTAGAAGGACAGACCACAGACTTTAGGTTACGTACTGTTCTTTGGCTTTACCACCTACAAATTCTAGAGTCTTGGCAAAATCCCTTAACCTTACTGAGTTTCAGCTTTCTCGATAAACAGAAAAATATTACCAAATACAATATTTCCAAGGATTCATTGAGATAGTGTGTGTGAATGTATTTGACACATAAATATTTTTACCCTCTCTAGCCCTTTTTTCCTTTTCACCTAGTTTACCTATAAAAGAAAGTCCTTCTCTAGTTATGAGAAGACAAAGCATTTGGTAGTTATCAGAAACTTTGACTCACAAGCCTTAGGTTTTTATTTTACAGTTTCCTGTCCTAACTTATAGATGTGATCAAGCCATTTAAAACTGTTTGTACCTTAATTGGTTTATCGGTCAAATAACCACAGTAATAATCCTACTCCATAAGAGGATTGTGAAAATCACATGAATTAAAGTATCTGACTTATGGTAAATGGTCAATATATGTCAGCCATCTCATTCCCCAGCTTGTACCTTCACTGACAACCTTAAGACATGGAGGTTGGTTTTAATGAAAGCAAATCACAAATTAGGAAAGTGGTTTTGATTTTCTGACCTAGTGTAAACATATCTGTATTTCTTTATACATTGCCTTTAGGTTTAAAACATTCTCTCTCCAAGGCCCTGATCATTTTTTGTGCTTACTCAAAAGAAACAAACTAGCAAGGAAAAAAGAACAACATACATATGTCAGGTATTGTAGGCAGAATTTTGGCCCCTGTAACCTTTTCTTTCTCTAATGTTATGCTCATGAATGTTATATGAGAAAAGAAACATCACAGATTTAAATTAAGATTACTAATCAGTGGACATTAAGATAGAAATACTACATGATCTCTTAAACAGAAGAAGGGAAAATCTGAGATATTAAAACATGAGAAGGAGTCTATGTGCTGTTGTTAACTTAAAGATGGTAAGAACTGCATCTTAAGAAAATGAGGACTCAGGCGACACCCGTAGCTCAGTGGGTAGGGCTCTGGCCACATACACCAGGGTTGGCAGGTTTGAGCCAGGCCTTGGCCTGCTAAACAACAATGACAACTGCAACCAAAAAATAGCTGGGTGTTGTGGCGGGTGCCGTAGGTCCCAGCTACTCAAGAGGCTGAGGCAAGAGAATCATTTAAGCTCAAGAGTTTGAGGTTGCTGTGAGCTGTGACACCACAGCACTCTACTGAGGGTGACATAGTGAGACTCTGTCTCAAAAAAAAAAAAGAAAAGAAAAAAGGAAATGAGGACTTCAATCCTTCAACCACAAGGAACTGAATTCTGTCAACCAGTAATCTTGAAGGAGATATCTGGGTTTTGAGAGGCTGAGAACCACAACCTTGGCTGACACCTTGATGTTAGCCATATGACACACTAAGCAGAGAATCTAATCCAGCCATACTGTGCTGGATTTCTTTCTTTTTTTTTTTTTTTTTTTTTTTTATTTTTGGACATGCATTGTGGGTACAAGAAACCTGGTTACACGGATTACATTTGTTAGGCAAAGTCCTTCCTGCAATCGTGTCTTGCCCCCAAAAAGTGTGGCGCACACCAAGGGCCCACCTCCTCCCTCCTTGCCTCTCTCTGCTCTTCCTTTCCCCACTCCCACCATGTCATTAGTTGTCATTAATTGTCCTCATATCAAAATTGAGTACATAGGATTCATGCTTCTCTATTCTTGTGATACTTTACTAAAAATAATGTCTTCCACTTCCATCCAGGTTAATACAAAGGCTGTAAAGTCTCCATTTTTTTTAATGGCTGAATAGTATTCCATGGTGTACATATACCACAGCTTGTTAATCCATTCCTGGGTTGGTGGGCATTTAGGCT
>CAUYPK010119710.1:0-26543 GCA_963574355.1 Loris lydekkerianus
TTGGTGTGTGCCACACCTTTTGGGCGCAAGACACGACTGTAAGAGGGACTTTACCTAAAAAATGCAATCAGTGTAACCTGGTTTATTGTACCCTCAATGAATCCCCAACAATAAAAATAAAGAAAAAAAAAAAAAAAAAAAGAAAGAAAATTCTCCTTCTCAGTTCCATTAGAAGTGGTTTATAAATTTTAACACTGTATATGCCTTTTGAAGCAATGCTGAAGAATAAAGCCAACAAACTGCAATTCATCTAAGACCCTAACAATATTACATTACAATGAAAATTGGGAAAGAAAAGATGCAGGAAAGAATAAGATGTCCAAAACGACTGTCAACAACCCGTAACTCAAAACCATGCATCGTCAATAAAACTAAAGAAGTGACAATTTGGGCTTCATGTCACTGTGCAAGGCATAAAACGATTAAGAGAGACTGTTTTAAGAGGTAAAATAATTTGGTGTGGAAGTGTAATGGGTAGCAGTAATTGCCTTGGCTGGCAGGCATCTATCTAATTTCCTGATTTTAATGCCTTAAATATAAGGCACACAAGCATTAAAGCCAATTTTAAATAAACTCTGATTTTTTTTTTCTTCCTTTGGGTAGCAGGCATATATAGAATGTAGAGATGGAAAAGAAAATTGTAAACAAAGGTAACAGGAACCAGCACATGACATGAAGAGAAAGCTGAAGTAGTATAATTAGAAAGTATATAAACGTATACAGGGAGCAATTGTTTACCCACAGCCACAGAATTTTCAATTATTCCTTCAATAAGTCTGATTTCTTAGAATTACTCTAAATTCAAAGCTCCAGGCTGTACCACTTTGACATCTTGAGTGAGAGCACTACCGGCAGTTTAAACATTGTAATCTGAGGCTCTTACGGAAACCTGAGACCCTGGCTTTGTTTCTGATAACTAAAGAAGAGCTATGATCATTTTTCTCTTTTTGTAAATCCTGTCATTGCCACCATAATAGCTTGGGGGTGCTATGAGATTAGATGCTTTTGTGCCTGAAATATATTACATCCTTACTAATTTCTATGTGGCAGGGAATTGCAGATGTGGTACATTGTAAAGTGTTGTATGGGTAAAGGGTTAGTCGTCAGAATGAATGGGCCAGATCAACCAAGGCAGGTGGCTTTGTTTGCTTTACATTGTCCCTGTTGAATTAATTTTGAATCCCAAGGAAAGTGATGAGGTGTAAAGGTTGGGGAAAAGTTCTAACTACAGCCCATTTACTGTTCTTCAGAAGGTGATTAATAAGTAAGACCTTGGTTCTTGGGATTCAAAATTAGAAGAAAACAAATTATGCTAATTCTCAAAGAATAATGATAACCAATCCTTGACTATTTTGAAGCTAGACAGTCTGCTTAACATATCTATCTTTAAATATCATGATTTATTTTTAAAGGAATGAAAATTTAAGACAAGAGGTACATGATATATAAAATATTAGGCATCATGGTATAGTGAACATGGTTGTTTCAGAGTCAAGTAGACATGTGTTTTGATACCAGCTCTATCACTATTTATTATAAATGCTTGAGAAATTTATGTAAACTATTCAAATCTCAGTTTTCTCTTCTACAAAACAAGGCCAATGCATCTCTTAAAGGCTTATATTAGATGTTAAAAGATAAAATATCCCAAAGCACACTGCTGGCCTATAATAGGCATTGAAACGAGGTTAGTTTCTTTTTCCCCTTCCCTGTTTTTTGTCCACTAGGCATAAACCCTAGGAGATCAAGTTGTTTGAGACAAATGTATAATTTGTTTTCCTAGTCAGCGCTGTTGCCCTAAAGTCTTGCCTTCTTGCCTGCCCTGGTGAATCAAGCCACAACAAGTTGAAGGAAAGCTGATGGTCTCATTTATCAATTTCTCCTTAAGCCGGGAAGCTGGGACCAGTCCTGAGCAGCCTGCCCTTGCTAGCTGTCAACTGGCTCCTTCCACTTAGTGGAGCCAAGACTGTAAAGCAAAGCATGAAACTGACAGCCCCAGAAGGCAGTTACTCAAGTCTCTCCAAAGACTAGGTCCTCCAAGACCATCTCTTCAAGCATTTATTAATACTCCCAGTGCTCCCCACAAAGTGTCCCCTTTCCATTCCTAGTGTGAAATCACCTGTGCCCCCCCAAAGAAAAACATGCATACCTCACCATCTATCAAAGGCTGTGTGTCACAGCACCCCCTGATTTTCTGGTGTCTGCCCCTCTGCTTTCTGTCCAATTGCACATATCCACAAATACCTTCATAATCCTGGTGATGACCCTGCTCATAGGAATCAGCACCGGAGGTAAGTGATTTCCAGACACTGGGATGGATGCTGTGATTTAGACATATCCAATCCCTAACACATGAAGTACTAGTTTCATGTCCATTTTACATGGTAGTAAAACTGAACTTTGGAGTTTAGTTTGCACTTTCTACAGTCAGTGAATGATACAGCCACAGCTCAAATCTCAATCTAAAGTCCACCTCCCTCCATGTTCTCACTGCACTGTCTCTTCCACTATAATTTTGGCTTCTGAACATCAAATCTCCTAATCGATTGGAGTTGAAGTTAACAGTGAAGAAAGTATGGGCATGCTCAGAAAAGATCAGGAAAAAATTATGGGGCAGTGGACAGAATTAGAAAGTAGAAATAATTTGAAACTTTGTCCCTGTCAATGCAATCTT
The DNA here is from genome assembly GCA_963574355.1 of Loris lydekkerianus. Classification (NCBI taxonomy): domain Eukaryota; kingdom Metazoa; phylum Chordata; class Mammalia; order Primates; family Lorisidae; genus Loris; species Loris lydekkerianus. Next base: position 2,675 of record CAUYPK010119710.1, read on the forward strand.
TTTATTTCAGAACCGCCCTGCTTTCGTCTATAAATGTAGCTGATAACCTCTGTCCTACTTATCACAGAAGTTTGTCAGAAGGGTCTAATAAGACATTTTAAATTAAAACTCTCTAAAAAAAGAAATATGCAGTCTTACACAATTTGATGTTATTATTAAAATTAGATATAAAATTAAGTTTTAATATTCCCCTAAGGCAAGACCCTCTACATCATCTAAAGATCATATTTAATAGACATATACTTGTCTTTCTTGCTTAATCTTCATTCATAAGGAATCCGTAAGCTAGAGCCCTTTATAAAAAGATCATATGTCGGTCCTGCTATGCCACCTGTCACCACGTGCAGGAAATAGCCAGTACAGGGATTTAAAGTACAAGCTTGCAAGATGTGAGGCTCCCCATAGGTGCAGGAGAGCCCTGCTTCAATCTCTGCTGTGACCATATGTTGAAACAATATACAACAAGTGTGGGGACCCCACGTACAAAGACTACATGCTTAATGATCACTACGTGCTCCCTTCCGAAGGGCTCCACTCCCACCCTGACGCACCACAAATGTTCGAAGTTCAACACCTGCTTGCTAATGAGCCACCCATATTATCTTGTTAGCGCACCCAGTTGCTTGAGGGCTTGTCTCCAGGCTGCAAAATGTTTCCATGCCAGCCAGGAGACTGTTACATTAGCATAGCCTCCCTCCAGAACCAGCGACCGTTCCTGTAAGCATGGTGCTCAGTCTCCTACAATCATGGTCTGGGTAGTTTGTCAAACTTAGATTTGTATACCCGCTCCAACAATTACTTACATTTCACTGTTTCCGTGTCTCATTTCCCACGTGTTTATAATAAAGTAACCTTATTCCTTCTTTCATAGAATTTCCTGATAGAATTAGTGAGATAGCCTGGCACAACCCCTAACCCTGTGCCCTGTACACAGAAAGGGTCAATGGCCATTGTGTTTCATTTAGGTAAGTAGAGAAAGCTGTATCCTGACCAGAAGGACAACTTCCTTGGCATTATAAAGCCCCTTCCATTCTTTGAACACATGATTTAAGAAATTGTGTGGAAATCCCTGGAAGGCCAGTTGAACCAGAGAACAGGTGACGATTTTATTAAAAATACAGATGCCCAGGCCCCACGTGGAAATTCTGATACTCTAAACCAGGAGCAAGGGCTCAGGAATACATATTTTAAACAGGCATCCAAGGCAATTCTTACAGGAAAATAAACTTGAGAACTATGTTCTTCAATGATAAGACTGATATTCCATTGACTGTGATGTTTGTAGTTCTTAATTTGGCTTATGTGGATCACACATTAGGGAATAACATCAGAATGTAATTTCATGGCTTATAAATCACTGGAAGAATATTTTGAATCTATCCATGCAAATGCTAAGTTTTGAGACTCAAAAGGCATCAACATAAAACTTAGTTTTACCTTATGGTTCCATGAACCAAGCGAATTTTCTGAATAATCTTCCTTTGACTTCTCTGCTCCTATTAGGAGAACAAAATCCCTTGAGCTGATTCTTCTTACTCCTCACTTTTATGTGCACAGTGACTTATCAGGGACAGAATAGGTTACTATGGAGATCATGACTCTTTTTTTAGTTGGTTGACAGTTTAGTTCCTTTGCTTTTCTGAGTTATAGCAGTGAAAAAAAGCGTAAAACAATATTTTTTTTTCCAAGTCTTGAAATTAAATGTCTCAAATTGCCATACCTAGCAGATGAAGGCAAAGAAAGTGTCACTTCAACTTTTTCTTCCTTCTTTTCTTTGTCTTACTTGCTCACCTTGGCTTCACTTTTTCTTGGCAAAATAATGGGATTTAATCAAAGATGAGTTTGCATCCCTTTTGTTGAACTGTTTTCCATGGTGAGTTCCTGACAACTTCATATTGTTGAGGATCTAAAAAATTAACATGCTATAAGCATTTTATCAATATAATCTTGTATTACAGCCAAAATTGTGCAACTGAACAGAGAAATTCACCCGACCTCATGCTTAGGAAGTAGGTAGGATAACAAAGGTGGGTACATTAGTTTACCAGGGCTGCTGTAACGAATTAATACAAACTAGTATCTTAAAAACAACAGAAATGTATTCTCTTGTGTCTCTGGAAGCCAGAAATCTGAAATCTACATGTCAACAAGCTTATGTCTTCTGGAGACTCTGAGGGATAATCCCTTCCATGCCTCTCTGCTAGTTTCTAGTGGCTACTGTCAATCTTTGCTGTCACTTGGCTTGTAGACACAGCCTCTGATTCAGTTGTCATATCAACTGATAATTTTCTTTCTTGATTCTTCCTTATAAGAATACTTGTTCTTGGAGTTAAAGCCTGTACTAATCAAATACAATCCCATCTAGAGATTCTTAACCTAATTGCATCTGCAAAGACTCTTTATCAAATAAGGCCACGTTCATCAGTCATAGGTGGACATATCTTTTTGTGATTTAACCTAGAATTCATCTGGAATTTCCTAAGATTCATGGCTTAGTTGGATGTGTGACATTGATAGGTATGGACAGGTAGAAGGGCTGGTAGAAAAAATAAATAAATTGGTGGTAGGACAAAAGAGGAACTAAGAAACCATTGAAGAAGAGGCACAAGGAATATCTGAATTATGCATGGGAGGTCTAGAAAACTTGACATACTTAATGCTCACATACTTTTTTATCACAGGCTAAATCTATTCCTGATTTTTAGAATTAGCCATCTACAAACACCTTCATTAACACTTTCCTTTGTCACACCTATAAATCTGGCACTCTGGGAAGCCAAGGAAGGAGGATACTTGTGCTCAAGAGTTTGAGACCAGCGTGAGTAAAGCAATACTTCATCTTCTCTACTAAAAACAGAAGCATTATGTGAGTATTGTGGTAGGTGCCTGTAGTTCCAGTGACTCAGGAGGCTGAGGCAGGAGGAGCCCTTGAGCCTAGGAGTTTGGGGTTGCTGTGAGCTAGGCTGAGGCCACAGTACTCGCCTGGGTCACAGAGCAAGAATGCCTCAAAAAAGCAAACAAACCAAAAAATACTTTTCTTTGTCTCACTTATTGTTGAGATATAAACCCACCTTTTAAAAAGGGAATTAGAAGTAAATAAATGAAAACTCTTTTTCATTCTTTTAGGACTCGAACTAGCTAACATAACAAATCATCTCAAGGTGCATGTCTGGGTTGCCAATATTAGGTTTCAGATCAGGTTACATATGATCAGGAGATATATATATATATATATATATATTATGTATATATATATATATATTTTTTTATATATATATATAATTATGTATATATAATAAAATTATGTATATATAATAAAATTGTGCATATATATAAAATAAAGTTATGTATATATATATTATAAAAATGTATATATTTATATATTATATGTATAATTTAAATTAGTAATTACATTTAATTAGCTTAGAAAGTAAGGCAAATGGGAGCATGGGGCATTAAAAGCAAAAATACCACAGAATTTGTCAGGGGAGCTAAACACTCTACCTGAATCTCATGAGTTGGATGTGCCTGCTATTTTAAATCTTTCTAACCCCTTAAATATAAAATGATAAACAAACTAACTAGAGTAATTGTTTTTATTTTTTTAAAGAGTAACCCTTCCTTCCATAGTACAGAGAAGAATAGCAAATAATAGGATACACATTCGTGGAAAAAAAATGAGAAGAGAACTATTCGTAGTTACTTCATGATTTATCAGAAACCATTCACATGTTTTTTTTCTCTATTAATTCATTTAAACCTCACCAAAATTCCATTTAACAAATTTGAAAACTGAAATACAGTTATGATAGGAGAGTGACACTGCTGGTAAATATAGATTGGGATTTGGACCCTAGAATTTGACTTTAAAGTCTTTGAAATTAATCAGCTTGCTCGGGTTCTTTACGTATTTTATTATATTTTCTTCAGATATTTTTGTCTGCAGAAGAAATTTGAAGTTTCTATTTTCACCCCTCAGAGGAAAGTAACACCTTGTATGTGGTACATGTACAATCAGTGGTTTTATACATTTTTTAAAAATCCATTCATTATTCCTTTAGTAATAGACAACTGAGATTTCTTACATGGGTCACTAAAAAAAATGGAGACAAACTATGTTATGATCCATTATTTCACTTACAAGAAACACAGTTGACAGCATCCTTTTTGATTTACCTGTGCAAGTTTCAACTTGCTTGGCTAACCAGTTTGAGGGGGGCCTCCATTTGTTTCCATCTGCATGGATTTTAGGTTTTTTAATTTTTGTGTAACTCAGAACTTTCATAATGATCCACATATTGAAAATAATATTTAATGGTCACTTTTTACTCATGTCCTTGGGCCTATGTATAAGTGATTGTCCTAAAAGTAGAATTTTAGAGTAAAAAAATATGTTTTCATCTTTATTAAATATCATCAAACTATTTTAAAAATGTTGATAGACATTTATTATGACAAAATCAAAGTATAAATTTTACTGTTTTATATCCATGCCAATACTTGATATTATGATACTTTTAAAATTTGTTTTGTTTTTGCAATTCCCTAAATATTGGTGACATTGAATAGCTTTCCATAGATTTTTTTGTCTACCTTTTTTTACTTCTATGAACTGTGCACTAATATTCTTTCTCTACTTTTCTTTTAAAATGTTTATCTTTTCCTGAACTATATGTAATTGTACTTTGTATGCTTTGTGATACTTCATTAGTTCTGTGTTACATATGTTCTGTGTTAGAACATAGGTTCTAACACCCTGTATTTTGGCTTTTAACTTTGTTTATTGTCTCATTGATAATAATGGTTTTATTTTTGTTGTGATTAAATTTCTAGAGGAAGATGGCCAACCAGAGGCAGATTTCACCAGAGGTTCCTGTCCAGAGGGAGAGATACTGGACTGAAGTGGACTCAGTGAAGCCAAAGGTAGTGCACATCATCTCTGCTGAAGCAAGTTGAGACTCTAAGAAAGAAGAAAAAAAAGAAGAAAAAAAAAAAATTCCAGGTATAAAGACTATCACCAAGACAAGAGATCCCTCCCCCAAGTGGGAGGTTCCCTGTGGGCTCTCTGTAAGCAAGCATGGAACAAAAGACCTCTCATTTTACTCCGTGAGAGGGAGCTGCTAAATACCAGGCCTCCTTCTCCAGGGAGGTCCCACTTGTGAGCCTAAACATCGTTCTGCCCAGCATAAAATTGAACAAATAGTTTCCCCCCAATTCTGGACTCACAGTCTGCCCTTTCTCCCTCACTTGGTGGTCTAAAGGTCAGCCCCCTGCAGAGCCCAAAGTGTTTGACAATTCGCCAATAGGCCTGGGCATTGTGGGGGCCATTGGGTAGCAATGCAGAAACAGTGACTTCAGTAGAAACTATAGGGCATAAAGTATCTCAAGAATGGAAAAAAGTATATACAGTGTACTCAATACTATTAGGAAACCAATATATAATCACTTACACTTTCACTTGAATACTAAAGCACAAATATAGTCCAGAAAGAAGGAGGGGATAAGACAGAGAGGGAAGAGGAGTGGGAACAGGGATGGAAGGGAGCATATTTGGTGGGATCTCAACTAATGTGCAGAACACACAGGGTACATTTCAAAACAACTAAGACTATATTATAAATGTCTTGCCACCAAAAATAAGTACCTGAGGTGATGGTTATGTTAATCAGTTTGATTTAAGCATTCCACATTGTATATCAAATCATTACATCGTAACTCATAAATGTATACAGTTATAATTTAATAAAAATTAAGTTAAACAAACAAAACAAATATCTAATATTTTTCTTCATGCTTTCTGATTTTTGACTTATGTAGGCAATTCCTCCGTGACTCCAGATCTCAAGTATCTATATTGTCTATATCTCTAAGTTTTCTTTATCACATTCAGGCACATAGCCTTCTGAAGTTTGTTTTTTGTGTATTGTGTACTTGGGAGATTTAAGGATCAATATACAAAGAATGCTAGTTACTGAGTAATCTAAGTCTCTCGATTAAAATCTAAGACCTCCATTCTCAAAAAATGTTCAAGTGGGCCTCCATGTTTTTATGAACCCCCATACTATGCCATCTTGGTGTATTTACCTATCCCTGTGCCAATATCATTCTGTGTTAATTAGTATAGTTTTTTTTTATTTTCCACTTAAAGAGGTATTTATTTATTTTTAAAACTTTCTATTTTTTCATTGTTTGAGATTCATAGAGGGTACAAAGAATTAGGTTACACTGACTGCAGTTTTTAGGTAAAGTTGCTCTTTTAATTATGTCCTGCCCCCAAGAGACGGCCGTACACCGTAACCCCACATCATCCTCACTCCTCCCCTCTCCCGCTCCCTCACTCCCCTACTCCACCCCTTGTATTATAATGGTCATCTACTGCCTTCATATTAGAATTGAGTACATTGGATTCTTGCTTCTCCATTCTAGTGTATGATGCCCCGTGATCATATTGATGTGCACAGCTATGATTTAATTAAAAAAGGAATATATTTTTTAAAAAAATAATGTGTTCCATCTTCATCCAGGTTAAAATTAGTTTAGTTTTATAAAATTTGTATATATGGTGGTTCCAATCTCATCCTTGTTTCCATCTATGAAACAAATTTGGATCATATTTAAACATTATTCTTCCATATGAATTTTTAAAATTTTATTGATATATTTAATTAATAATCCTGTTGAGGTTTTATTGAAATTAGAATTAAATTTATATATTATTGAGAGATAACTTCTATATATTTATTGTTGACACATACAATCCATTACCCGGAATTATCTTGCCTTGCAATCAGGTCTTTTTTCAGGTGAATAAAACACATTTTTAATATGGTCCCATTTTTTTCTTTTAGCTTTATGTGTTGATACATTATATTTATGTTATTATAGTGAGTGGCATTTTAAAAATCAAAAGCACTATTTTTTATTACCAATGTTAAAAAGTAAAATTAAATATTTATGCTGATATTCTATCCAGAAAACATGCTAGGCTCTATTGTTAGCTCTATTAATTTGACTACATTTATATTGAATTTTTTAAGCTGACAATATTATTACACTAACATAAAGACATTTTTGTCTCTTTCAATCTTCATTCTTCTCAATGTTTATTTCTCTTACACATTTTATTTCATTGTAGGATTTCCTTCACAGAATTAAATCAGGAGCAGCGCTGATCGTCCTTGTCCTTTTGTCTGACTTTAATAGAATTCTGATGTTTTATAACTAGATATGTTGCTTTCTATAGAGGATTTTTTTAAAGATTATTTTTCCAAATTAAGTACATTATTCAAAGCAATGCTTGTTGCTCTAACAGAAAACTCCAAAATGCTGGTGACTTACAATAAAAGTTTACTTATTATTCACAGAAGCTGTTATTGGCAATAGGTATAAGGCCCTTTCCACCGTACAGCTATATGGGAACCTAAGTCAGTGGAGGATTTGTCACTTTTAATCTTTAGATTCCAAGGTGACCTTGGGCAGTCACATCTAGCTAACAGTAAGTAATGAGTGAAAGTACTTTTATGGCTAGACTTGAAGTGGTGAACATTGGGCAGAACTCAGCCACAGGGCCACCTGTAATTACGATGAAGGTTGAAAAATACCATCCACCTGTGTGTCCAGGAAGGCAATGGTAGGTGTCATTCATTCTCCACTTTAGGGAAATTTATATCTCTCCCTATTCTAAGAATTATTATGAATTATTAATCAATATGTTCAAAGGCCTGCACTTATACCCATATCTATTGGGGTAATAGTTTCTATTTTCTCATTTAATGATAAAGAGGTGATAGCCATTGATAATTTTTTCTCATTTTGAATCATTCTTAAAACACTTATATGTGAAATATTTCAGTATTTCATAAATATATCATTAGATTTGATTTGCTAATACTTTATATAAGATTTTTAATTTTGGTTAGTGTGAATTTTTCTATTCTTTGTTGTTATGCTACCCTCCAATAAATACATTGAAAAAGTCAAATTTTATTCGTCAAAAAATTTGTATGAAATAATACTTTAAAATCAAGATAAAACTTATCAATTGCATACTATTTAATCTCTGTCTCATAAGGGAATATTTTAGTTATTATGGATAAAATTTACTATTATTGATTTATGAAAGTTTCTTATTTCTTCATATTTTAATGTTAGTTAAATTTTGTTTTCTGTTCTAGTGTATGTTTTTATATTTTCTCCCTTCAACCTCCTTTGAATTGAATGTTTAACTCATCTTTTAAGAATTTTTGATCTCAAATAAATATTTTAAAGACTATAAATTTACCTGTGAGTACTGATTTTAATGTGTAAGTTTTTCTTTTTTCAATGACACTTCTGACATCTGTCTTAAATTTCAGATTTTCCATTGTGAATTTATGTTTAACCTATATATTTTGTAAAGGAGGTTTATTTACATTTATATGGAGTTTATTTTTCACTGTATTAAAAATATTTTCTGTGTATTTTCTCTGTAATCAGAAAATTTCCTATGGAAAATTGTATTTTACTAGTAACCTAAGATTTTCATAACAATCTTCATAAATTTTTTTTTTAATTTTTTTTATTGTTGGGGATTCATTGAGGATACAATAAGCCAGATTACACTGATTGCATTTGTTAGGTAAACTCCCTCTTGTTTGAAAAACCTGTTTTTATATTTTTGCCTATAGTTTCATTTTATCTGATGCTAGTGTTATAATAGTAGCTATAATTATTATTTTAGCATTAGTGGGACATATCTTTCTATGTGTATTTTCTTCTGGATGCTATTCCAACAACTATGTATTGATAAATTTTGAGTTCTTCCATCCAAAATAATAAACATTTGTTTTTAAAATATAATGTGTTTATACATTAACAGTAGTTCTGTTAGAAAATATGCTGTTTGGCTTTTTTCTGTAATGTTTTCTGTTTTTCAAATCTTAATTTCTTTGCCACATTGTTTGACTTCTGCAAAACTGATAAACTTTATTTATTATCTTTGCATTTTTTTTTTTTTTGGCCAGGGCCGATTTGAACCCACCACCTCCACTTTATGGGGCTGGCGTCTACTCCTTTGAGGCCCACAGGCACCACCCTTTCCTTACCTCTTTTTATTCATCAGTTATTAGAAAATATGCATTAGTGTATTAATAATAACCCTTAACAATTTTTTTTGTTTTGAGACAGAGTCACACTTTGTCACACTTGGTAGCGTACTGTGGCATCGTAGCTCACAGCAACCTCAAACTTTTGGGCTCAAGCAATCCCCTTGCTTTAGTTTTTCATTTTTAGTAGAAATGAGGTTTCACTCTTACTTAGGCCGGTCTCAAACTCGCAAGCTCAGGCAATCCACCTGCCTCAGAGTGCTGGAATTACAGGCATGAGCCATCGCACCCAGCCAACTCTTAACATTTTAATAAATGTAACTAACTATAAATATTCTTAAGAAGTCCCACACTAAAGAATATTTCTACATCTCCTTCTTCCCTAATTCCTAAGAAACTAAAATTGATGTATATCAAATGTCTCTATCTCCTATTCTTTTATATGTATCTAAACTTTTAACACTTTTCAAAATATAATTTTTATTATAAAATCCAATAGTAATTAGAAAATCAACATATTGCAACAATTTACTTCCCATTTTTTTCTTGCACCCCATTTTCTGTTTCTTTTCTCATATTTATTCTCACTAAAATTTGGTAGTGTTGGTGGCATTTTACTCCACAGAGAACTAGTGTAGTTTAACCCCTCCCTAGAAATCTGAATGTGTGACCTCAAGCAGGAGGCTCTCCTAATACAAGCTCAGATTTCAGATTTCTGAAGGCTACCCTTAAGTTCCATAATAATAACAATAGGAACTGATATAATCAATCTGAGAATCTGCTGAGTCCTTGTTCCCTCCCTCATCTTACCCTCTGGGCAAATAGACTTCAATAAAATTAGAGTGGCGCAAACACTCTGGGACATTGCTGGAATCCCACCATGGGCAATGGACCCCTGAGCTCCCACTTTTAATTCTAAAAAAAAAAAAAAAATTGGTAGTGTTTTCATTAAGTCTTAGACTGATAAAATCCTGTAAAATTGTTTTAATCCGCCTTCTTCTTTAGCAGTATACTATTTTATTTGGGCTGCAGGGACCCTGGCAGATTCTCCCTATGTGCATGCACTCTCTCCATCTGTCTGTCTGTCTCTTCTTTCTCTCTCTGAAGTTGGACAATCTTATTACATTTCACCCTGACATTCATTGCTGCTAATGAGACATCTGCTGTATTCTAACTGTCATGTCTCTGTAGAAGATTATGGAGATTCTCTTCTGGTAGCTCTAAAGATTTTTCTCTTTAATATCAATGTTTGTTAGGTCCATTATAATGATACTGTGCCCTACACATTATTTTAATATTGCTCACTGTAGTGTGCACTTGTGTTTTCCATACTCAGTCACATGTATTCTTTAATGAGGCAATAGTTTTAAGTGATTTTTGTTTTCTGGCTGCACCAGTGTTCCCTCGATTTCTCTACCTAGAATTCTATTACCTTTTTTTTATATTTATTAAAATAAATATATTCGATATATATATTTGATAAAACATCAGAGGAATTAACATACATCTCTATATTTTTAACCTTTCTCTAATTTTTTTCTACCTCTTTGTATCTCTGTGCTTCCTTCTCAGAAAATGAATATTGTCATCTTCATGGTCTTCTGAGTTATATTTTGAGGCTTCCTCTAAAGCGTGATGTGCTGGGTTTTTCTTCTTTTCCTTATACTGATGCTTCCAGTCTCAGACTTTTGCAACTTCTTCCACCAGGCCCTCGGGAACATTAATCAGGTATCATTTTAGTGATTTGGGTTTCCATCTCATGGTGACATATTAGTATCAAATAACTGAACCACAGGTGACTAGAGGGACTCTGTCCAGGTAGAACTGCCAACCATGCCTGGGGGAAACCAGTTTGGCTCTGTGGTTGGGTCCGCAGCTGGCTGGTCTCTCTGGTTGGGCAGCACTGCTGGGAGGAATACAGTGAGCGGCCTATATCTGTGCACTGGTCACGGTGACCTCCACCCCTTTTCTGTTTCTAATGCACCCCAAGTTGGCTAACCCTGCTGAATTCTCAGGGTTTTCCATAAAACAAAAGCAGGCCTCCTTGGAAGCGTATGTGATTTCTAGAGAAGCTGGATTTCACCTTGGGTTCTCTTTTTCCCTCTGATAAAAGTGTAGGCTCAGGAGAAAACTCTTTCTTGTGTTTTTTTTTTGTTTGTTTGTTTTTTTTTTTTTAGACAGAGTCTCATTATGTCACCCTCAGTAGTGTGCTGTGTCATCACAGCTCACAGCAACCTCAAACTCTCGAGCTCTAGCAATTCTCTTGCCTCAGCCTCCCAAGTAGCTGGAACTATAGGTGCCCACCACAATACCCAGCTATTTTTTTGTTGTCCTTGTTTAGCAAGCCTGGGCTGGTTTTGAACCCACCAGCTGCAGTGCATGTGGCCGGCACCCTATACACTGAGCCATGGACACTGAGCCTCAGGAGAAAACTCATTGTGACACTGTATCAGCTCAGGGGAGGATCAACACAGTCAGAGTAAAAGTGTTCCACTTACCCATATAATGGGACTCTTCTTACTGTGATGCCCAGGAGAGTGTTCAGCCTTACTCCTGAGTTCTGGGACTTTCACAAAGGTATATTTGTCTGTAGAAAATTGCTAGCTTTACTTTCTATGAAAAGACGAAAGCCAGAGTGTCCTATGTTGCTGATGTCCAGATAAGTAACTTAAGAGCGTACTGCCATCCAGACTACCATGGCCCAAAATTTTTTCTATAAATTAAATATGGTTTTGAAATTCAATATTTTGCATGTGTGGAAGCAAAACTTCTTTGATTGAACCAAAGGCTGGAGACACTGAATACATCCATCAATTATGTCATTGATCCAAATAAACTGCTACTTGGTGTTTCTTATTTATCAGTTTCTAAAATACATAATCCAATTAGGAATTCTGATATTAAGTTTCAAACTTTTTATTATTATATAATGAATTATTGCCCACTTATTTTTTAACCTTTGTCTTATTGGCTACTTAGAAATGCTCTCTTTTGGTCATTCACATCTAAAATGAATTTATCTCAGTGCATTCCCCTTTTAGCAGGAGTTTGCATGCTGAACATTTCTTCTTTTGGGGACAGTTCCAAAGGATCTTTTTCTTGCAATTAAAAACAAAGGCAATGTCATTAAGCAAATGGGTTGGCTGCCCATTCCATAGAACCAAATGCTATAGTAATGGTTTTTGAGAAAGCAAAGCTTCATCACAAGGCTGACTAGCAAGAAGTTAGGAGGCATGGCTCAAATCTACTTCTCCAGTTTAGGATCTGGGCAAAGTTTATGGGGCTAGTGGACAAGGAAAGTATTAGGAATGTTGACTTGGCAGGGTCTGATTGGAAGACTTTAAATTTGACCATTTATGGTAAGGTATGTTGAAGCAGATCTTAGCACCAGATTTTCCTGGCTAATGGACCTCTTGCTTCTGAATGGTTTTCATTGTTCAGGGTCTGGCTATGCCTTAGTCTTCTTGGTCTGCAGGGAAGAAATGCAGATTCTATGTGCTGCTAGAGGTCATAGCTTATACTATGACACACATTCTGCTATAAGACTTTGTAGTTTTCATTGTCTTAAAAGATAATTTGACATTCTGTTATTGATAGAGTAGGGCCAATTTGAGCTGGTCCTGCAGTTATAGCATGAACAAATACCAAGCATTGTGAAACGGGAGCTGCAAGAAGAGCTTAATGTTTCTGAAATCCCTCACCCTTATCTATCTGCGTGCATTTCCCAGACATTTACCACAAGTAACTTGTTAGCCTCACTGTTGACACAAAGGGATAAAAGTTTTTTGAAATAATGTAAAAACTACAGACTTCGTCTATGACTGTTTTCCTTGGATTGTTAAAGCTCCGCTACCGTTTTCCAAGGATTTCTTAACTTTTGGTAAAGACTTTATTTGATTAGCATGCTTTTAGTATTTCATCTATTATAATTAACTACTATAGTAAAAATTAGCATATTTACTTGCATAGTTAACCATTTTTTAACACATAACAGAGTAAAAAATAGAGTTTTGAATAAGAATTCAACTATCTTTGCTTTTATATTAGAAATTCTTTTAAATGAAACATTAAAAAGGATTGCTTTGAGTCTGTATTTTCTTTTTAATTTAAGCCTTCTAAATCCAGGAGAAATAAGAAAAGAAATATCTGCCATTCATTTTTTTTTTTTTTTTAATCTATGTACTTACTATCTTATATGTATTCATTCACGTTGAAAGAGTAAACAGCTAATTCTTAAAACAGCCTGGAAGTATTGGTTTCTGCCAAACCCATCATCTAATTTCAGACATGCTATTGCACCAAATGATTCTCTGTAACCATCTCATCCTTTGTTGTCCTACAGGAGAAATGATGGCCGTCTCAAAAGAACAGGGGCAAATGCAGTACACGTGGACAATTTTATCTCCTGATTGCATTTCAAAAGAAAAGTGGTGTATCCCATACATCTTTCTCTTGGCTATAGTCCTTTTTATCAGCAGTGAAAAAAACATTGAATGACTCCCTAAAAACAAACAAACAAAAATGAAAAGCCAGCTAGACACCTAAGAAAATAATTATTAAAAAAAAAAAAAAAAATGGGGGTGGGGGGAGGAGAGGGACTCACTGAAATTTTAATGTCAGTGCGTTTTAACCCTGATAGAACTATTTTGGTTTTTGTTGATGTTGTTGATGCTTGGGAATGGTATATTAGCAATCAGCCTAAATGATTGCTCACTGGCTCCTCTTATCACCTACCACCCCATTTCTCAAATAACTTGCTCCCTCGGACTTCCGGACTTCCATCTGTGATAGGTACTACCTTGGGTGATTGACACCGTGGGAGAAAGAAGAAAGTGCAACGTGTCCTTCTGTCCTGAGGTGTTCAAGCACTGAAAAACCACCTGCTGAGAAAAGTGTTTTTTCTGACTCACATTTCCATGTAAATGCTAATACTTTGCTATATTTCATTTGGCAGGAAAACAAAAACATATCCTCTAGAATTTTCTCTTGTGCAAAATAAAAACGACCACAATGGAAAGATAAACAAGGACAGTAGCATTTTTTAAAAAAAGAAATTATTTTTAATTATTATGGTTACATAGTAATTTTCTGTCTTTTAGGGTATAGGTGATGCTTTGATACAGGCATGCCATGAGAATTAATCAAATCAGGGTGATTGGAGTATTCATCACCTCAGGCAATCAGCATGCCTCTGTGCCAGAAACAGTTCAATTCCACGCATTTAGTTATTTTAAAGTGTACCTAACTTACCGTTGATTGTAGTCGTCTTGTTTTGTTATTAAATATTATTCATTCTATGTAAGTAACTGAATTTTTACCCATGAACCATCCTCACTTTGTCCCTCCCTCCCTGCTACCCTTCCCGGCTTCTAGTTCCCAACATTCTACTCTCTGTCTCCGTGAAATTAATTATTTTTACAATTTTTTTTGATATTTAGCTCTTACATGTGAGTGAGAACATGTGAGATGTGTCATTTAGAGAGCAGCATTTTTTTCAAAGTATCTGACTCTTTTAAAAGTATCACTTTTAGAAATACATATATATATATATATATATATATATATAACCTGTGGGGTATCCTCCAGCCTCAACATCAATGTTTTCTTATATGTTGTTATTTCACAAAGCTCTGATATATTAATGTCAAATGCAAAATTTAAAATATTAGATCAAAGCAAAACATCCTAATTAACATAAAGTGATTATGCTTCAAATCATAGCTTTCAAAGTAGTTGATGTTTAATTTCAACCCCAAGCCTCAATGCTCATATAATTTGCTTGTCACAGATAACTTGTTAGCACAACAGTGTGTAATACTGAGTTCTTCCCTGTCAACTCTGCTTTATATGGCCTCCTTCTCGCTTCCTCCCTTGCAATACTGTCAATTATAGGCTGTTGCTATGATTTTTTTTAATTGGAAAAAGTGTATAAAACCTACTCTTTCCAACAAATGTGTAAAAATAGCTGCCATTCCAAGTCAGGTGTGTCAGCAATCACTCCAAAATGAAACAAATTCTGCTCTGCATTAGAAAGATATCTTCACAGTGCACTGCCTCGTATCACATTAACTCTATTGTCTGTTATCATCAGTCTTTGCAAAATGAGTTGTGTGCATTTCTGTCTTTAAAGATTCTGAAGCTTCTTGGCTACTGACTGATTATTGCAAAGCAGGGAAATACTAAGTACAGATGGAAAGTCATCCCCAGTTGTGGCTCAGACAGATGGTCTTTGGAATCTAATTTGGGGAACCGTGAGTCATGCCTGAGAGTTTGCTGCCTTTATAGCAGTTGCTGTTAAGAATGCAAAGCTGCTCCCCAACACAACTGTGTTAAGATGCTTCTGGTTGGCTTCTCTCTTCTTCTTTTTCAGTTCCCTCAAATCAGAGCATATTTAATGACACTTGGAAGAACATTGGGTACAAAATAGCCTTATCCCTGTCTCGGTAATGAACATTTTCTCTAAAATTAGGCAGTCTAAAATAAACAAAAAGAAAGGCCACCTTTTTACTTGAAGTTTGGTCTATAATCAGGTACGTCTGCATCAACTAGAAATGCAGAACTTCAGGAGCTACCCTGGACTTACTGAATAAAAATCATTTTTTAACAAGAGCCCAAGGTAATCCCTATTAATGTACAATCTGAGAAGCAAGGCCTTAGGAATCATGTCGTTGTTCCCCATACTTTTTATAGAAGGAAAAAAAGTTCTTTCACATATCCAAAGTCACATAGGTAATTGGCAATCGGCGGCAGAGAGAGAGATAGAATTGTGGGTTTGCAGTGTGACCATCAACTTTACAAGCAAAGAGGCCTGGTTCAAATCAGAGATGTGTCATAGATCCACCTCTCGATTGTTAAGCATGACATGCAACTTGACCTCGACAGGGTCGGCTTCCTTGTGTCTGAAGCGAGAATTTTGGTAGCATACCGGAAGCAAAAACCTAACCAGTCACACAATAAAAATCAAATTAATGAGGAAATAGGAAAAAGGTGAATATGTGACGTTATGAATCCTCATCTTACAAGGTGGTTGTGAAGATCACACAAGATGATGACACAGACCTCTCAGCATACTCCAGGTATCTTTCTGATTCTTAGTCCATTGTACTTTCTTAGACTTAGAACTTGTAGCACTTAGATGGCATCAATGGCTCTTCAGGGCCAA
This sequence comes from Loris lydekkerianus, assembly GCA_963574355.1. Lineage (NCBI taxonomy): Eukaryota > Metazoa > Chordata > Mammalia > Primates > Lorisidae > Loris > Loris lydekkerianus. Next base: position 18,920 of record CAUYPK010119710.1, read on the forward strand.
TGTTGGCAATGGTCCCCCAAGAGCAAGAGTGTAAGAAGTGGATGGGGGGCGTCCAGCAGTGTCTTGACTTCTTGGGGAGAAAGAAGGGATATCAGACTGTGTTTTCAGGTTTCTTTAATTTTGAGAATTATTTTTTTTTTTAGCTGTACAGATATTTGTAAAAATTCTCTATATTCAAATGAGAAAACAGCTGAAAGAATCCACAGGAATAGAAGGGCGCTCCTCTGCAATGCTCAGCACCGTGGCATGTAGCTGCAACTCAGATTTTGAATTCATTCCACACACAGTCATCCAATACGTGCCTAATGCCAGACACTGTACTCACAACTAAAGCACAACCTTGGCCTCCAAAAGCTCATCATATAGTGGAAAAGAATGCACAGCAACCAAAAAATAAAATCCAATGCTATCATGAAAAAATTAAAGGCATGTACAAAGTGCTCTGGGAACAGAAAAGGGGTTGGGATGGCTGATTAGGAAAAGTTTCTCAAAGAAATACACCTTTGATAGAGTTTTGATAAAACCTGCTCTTAATGAAATCTGGCACTACAGTCAAGGGAAACCCAAAGAGTGGCTGGTTCTTCTCATTCTATTTGTCCCTCTCCTTTTCCTTCTTTTATTTCTCCCCATGCTGCTCTTCCCCCCTCTTCTTCATCCTCCTTCTAACATGTTTACAGATTCAATTCTAAAGAATTTTGTGAAACCATTTATTGTATCTTTTAGTTGGGGGGGGGTGAAGTCAGAGGCCATGAGCAATATGGGCATCGTATTTCTATCACTGTGAATAAATAAGTGAAAGGGAGTAATCACCCTATTTTGGTCCAGTTTCATGTTTTAACTGTACTCACATTGGGTTACTTGAATAGAGGTGGCTGGGTCTTTGTCTTCCACCAATCTCCAGCATAGAGACATTCACAGCCGCTCACAAAGTAGGCCTCAGAAACCCAGATTTTCTGCCAAACTTAACATTCATTTTTAATGATAGGCCAGATACTTTAATTTAGAGCAAAGGAGATCATTTACTCAGCAACAAGTGTCACTTAATGAATTTTTAAAGTCGCTTTATTGGACCAAAGAAGAGACATACTTCCATCTTTATGCAGGAGATTTCCATCAGGAGAATTACTGTGCCTTTTGCCTTCAAATACTTTGCTCTGTATTCATTCTAATGTATGTGCAGGGATGTCTTCTGGTTTATAATTAGTTTCTAGAAGTCAATATGTTACCCATTATTTTAAAACTTTTGCTTCTGATATTTAAATATTTGTATGCATCCTTTCCTATCTTATTTGATACCCATTGTTGACAAAAATTAAGGTTTTGGTACAGAAATAGTTTGATACAGTTTTATTGAAAGACAACTGTGAGAAATGATCCAAGAAGACACACCAATGAAGTTGACCATGCTAGAGAGTTAATCTGCTACAAATTGGAAGATTTTTTGAGAAAATTTAGAAGAAAGCAGGAGGGCTCCTTACACCAGAACTGTTGTTTTCATTGGGGAATACAACAAAGAAGTGAGGTTCATTGGCTAGAGATTACAAAATACGGACTAAAATATGACATGCAAGATGAGCAGTAAAACTTTATGATTCCAAGATAAATCGATGTCCTTTTCAGTATCAATTGGCTGAATATTAATCAGTAAAGATTAGCCATTTGAGGAACTCAGAATAAGTTCTGAGAGACTCAGAATAATCTCTTTGCCTAGGGACCCCAGGGACAGGATGTAAGCCAGCAGGTGTGCTAATTTGAAAGCCTGATAAATAAACATGACCTGTAGGTTGTCAACCTTAACTATTTCATAAACAGCAACTAAAATACTATACAAAATTGCATCTGAACCACAAATAATCTGAAATCCAAAGTATTTTCTTTATTTTACCAATGAAATTTTTTGGCTTAGCCTTTCTCATATGGGAATTCACACTATTAATAATATCACACCTATAACACACAATATTATTTTCTATGTCTCATAACTTTATTTATAAATGCTGATAAAATATAAATAATTGATGCTTATGTTATTAAAACTATTTGGAACATAAGCAGATATCAATTCAATTTGGGATCTCAAATCTGAGTGCCATTTTTCATGTTCTCTCAGGGTATGCATTCTTAAAAGGACTCTCAATAGCAATTTAAAATAAACATACAGTCGCACATTAGATGCCTTCTTTCTGTAACTTAATATGACATGTTCCATCATCATTGCAGATCTAGATTTTAAATATGCTCTACTAATATGTTCTTTTTTTTGTCAGTTGGTAAAGATAATCTTCACATGTCTGCTTATTCTGCATTTTCAGATAAATACATTAAAGAGTGGCTGATGGGGAGAAAACGAAGGCATATTTTCATTACATAAATTATTAACAAATATAATATAAAGGAAACATTCTTCCGAGTTTTCCCAGTTCTTAAAATTTTAATTAAAAAGACTGAACTGAAAGGTCATCGATAATTTTATACTATCATTAACAGCATTTCTTTTCAGAGAAGTTGTGCCTACACTCCAAGTTGGGGGAAATCAAAGCAAAAGAAACACGCTGGAATCAGTCCATCAAGGAACTAATTAGAACAAAATCCTGATTGAGTCAGACACTCTGAAAAGTACTCTGAGTCCATGTTAAATCAATTAAATAAGCATATAATTAATAATTGCTAATTCATTCCTTTTGACCTATTTATCATCCATATTCATGGATTGGTTTAAAACTAAAACCCACTATGTTATGAGCAAATGCACGTCATAAAATTGAGCTGAAGATTTTAAGTCAATAAGATGTAATTAGGAACACCTGAAATGATGAGACTATCACAATATTCTTATCTGTTGTGAGTGACTGACTTGTCGCCTAGAATGATTTATTATTTGAAACATACAATACTTGGAGCAATAACTGAGGCCTGTGTCTAAAAATCAAAAGTGAAGCAAAAGCAATACACCAAGAAATTATTGGGTGGAATTTTAGGATTGATATTTATACATAATTAATCTCAACTTCCTGATAATTCCCTATGTATCACTGGCCATTCTCTCCCATATTTACATCCACACTGTTATCCACCTGCTGGGTTAGCCAAAGGAGTAGACAACTAGTGGTTCTCTGAAAAGAGCAAACCCATTTGTACACCTCGGCTCGTATGCATGCTTTGCCTTTGACTCGATGCCTTTGTCTTCCTAGAAAACTCATTTTGTGATGGCCAGCTTGGGCATCATTTCCTCCAGGAGCTCTTGGTCTCTCCACCAATCAGCTCTGATGCAAGTAAAGGCCGCCATCTTTCTTTCTCTTCCCCCCTTTCCTTGTCTGCAAGTGCCTTGAGTGGAGACAGTTTCTTGTGCCATTAGCCCTATTTATTTAAATCTCTTTATTGTACCAAAAATGGGACATCCTTCCATCATTACACAGGCAATTTCCCTTAGGAGAATTATTGTATCATTTGCCTTCAAATGCTTTGGTCTGCATTCATTTTAATCTCTGTGCAGGGATGACTTTGGGGGCTCCCATTACCCTACAAAATGTCTGAATCATTACCGTACAAAATGTCTGAATCATAATCAGAGATCAACATAAATTTGAACTTGAGTTTTGATTAATCATTTATCTAAGTACAACGTTGTATCTCCATTTCACAGATAGGATTTCTTAGGATTTCTTTCCCTACAAATAATAGATAACTGTATTTCAAATAACTTAAATGATAAGGATAATATACAAACCCACATAATAGAGGAATATTTAATTGCACGCAATAAAAATTCTATCCTTAATGGTCAGTCTACTGGCTTTGTAAATGCATTGTTTTTTAAAAAAACAATTTCTATGTAGAACAACTCATAGTAGTTGACATTCTAAGAAAGGACAAATATCTTACAACTTATATTTGAGTCTATTCTTCATAGTCAAATAGGCCCACAATATTTTATAGCTTAGCTCAGAAAGACTTAGTCTCAGTCACCCTAATCATTGAATCTCAGTTGGCCTTGTGACATATTTTGACCACTAGAATACAACAGACATGCTATTGCATCAGCTTACAGCCTGCATCTTGAAGAGATCTGCAGTTTCTACTCTTGCTGATCTTGAAATTCAGTGACTATCAAACCAACCACACCATCGTTAGCCAGCTGGATATTGAGAGATTGCACAGAGAAACGGTCCGCTCATCCCAGCTGTCCTGGGTAATGCTATCATAAATCAGCCATCTCAGTCACCAGCTAATAACAGATGCATGAGTAAGCCCAACCAGATCAGCCAAACTCAGCCAGACCAAAAGAAATACCAAATGAGTCCAGTCCTGATAGTTGACACATAAAATCATATGCTACATAAATGGTTATTATTTTAAGTTCTAAACTCTGGAATTTGTTACACAGTAAAAGTAGCTGAATATAAACTCTATACAGTTCATTTTCTAACTTTTAATTTTTATCTCACTTATACTAGGTGAATATATTTTTATGATATATTATGTTTTTATTAGTTCATGTACATAGAATTGCACATAGAAGTTGAACACTTGAGTAGTATATCTTTGTTGATCCTCATTAAAAAGACAAAAAAAACTTTCTTCAAAGTTGATCACTGTGTAATTGTGGATAAAATACCACTTCACAGTAAAAATTACTTAGTGTTCTAAGCATATGATGTTCAGCAAACATTTCTATTTCTTTTTGCATACAATTCTTTCAGGGTGCTTTTTTTTTTTTCAAACTTAACTTGCAGTAGATGCATCTTATAAAGCTCATATTTTCTCCCTCAAGGATGGTTAGAGAGCTTTTCCTCCGTAAAGAATTATACCCATTGCCATGTGACACTTTTTAAGATGTTTCTCTTTTCCCTCCTCCAGCACCTGACTATAGCACCTGACTATAGCACCTGACTCAGAGTATTTGCTCAGATAGTTGCATCATATGATTAACTGCCTCTGAACTTTCCTGAAATTGAAAACATCTTTCAAAAAGAAAAAGCAGTTTTAATTTCATCCAAGCCCTTTAACCCCCACCCATCTACACACACATAGTAAAGCCCTGGCTATGATCAAGTCCTAATCAGCTATTTCAAAATCAGGCTTAGTCTTAAAACTTACATTCTCCCATCACCTGCCTTTCCTATTTATTATTACTACACTAAACTTTACTCTTAGTGACCTAATTGCTTTTACTATTGATATACTGTATATTTCAAATTTTCTTCAACATGCCATCAAGTTATTTCCTAAATATCCCAGATTTTGCCTTGTCATTTCTATGACTAAAATATCCTTTATTTATTCCCTCTTTGTATTTTACAATATTAATGTCTTAGCTGTTCATTCCTGAAACAAACACTGAGCTTCTAATTGGTTTGGATGTGTAAATAAACAAGATCAGCTCATGTCTAAAATGAAGTCTGGCATGGGCAGTTTCAGAATTAATTCTATGGCTCAATGATGCCACTGAGGATCAAGAATCCCAGGTGCCCTCAAACTTTTTAAACAGGGGGCCAGTTCACTGTCCCTCAGACCATTGGAGGGCTGGACTATAGTTTAAAAAAAAACCTATGAACAAATTCCTATGCACACTGCACATACCTTATTTTGAAGTAAAAAACAAAATGGGAAGAAATACAATTCACACCGCCTCATGTGGCCCGCGGGCCGCAGTCTGAGGACTCCTGATCTAGGGTCTTTGATTCCCTCCCTTCTAAATTTCTCAATGCAGATTTACCACCTCATAGTTACGAATTGTCTGCTCTAGTTCTTGGAACCATGCTCTTGCACATTAATGCCACAAACATGAGGGAGAAAAAGCCTTTCTACCCGTGATTCCTCTCATTTTATTAAAGACAATATCTTTCTCAGAAGACCCTTAAATGGATTTTAACTTATAGGTTATTGGCTAAAAGTGCATCATATGATAAACTCTTAACCAGGAGGCAGCAAACATCAGTGCCTAGGGAAAATCTGGCCCATCCTTGTTTTAGTGGGTTTTATGTAATAAAAACATGCTAACTGTGTACATATTGTCTATAGTTATTTTCATGCTGCAGTAGTGAAGTTCAGTAGCTGTAATAAAGATTGTATGGCCTCTGCAGCAACCTCAGTTCATATCTGAGTCACAGCACCAAAAGAAATAAAAATTTAAAAAATAAAATAAAAATAAAGATTGTATGGCCTACAAAGCCAAAAGTATTTTTGATATTGGTTTATTTTTAGTGTTAGAATTATTATACAATAACATTGACTTTTTCTCTTTTAACATGCTGTTCCATTAAATTTTATCATATGTATGGATTTGTGTAACCACAACCACAATCAAGATACAGAACAGTTTCATCACAAGAAAGAACTCAGAGGTCATACTGTAATAGTCATTTTCTATTTGAATAAAAACAAAGCAAGAAAATACCTGGAAAAAAACTCAAATATTCTTTAGTTAATGAATGAATATCCACACAGTGGAATACTCTTTAGCAACAACAACAACAACAACAAAATGTTGGAATAACTATTGGAATAAACTAGCTGTTTCAGAAGGCTACATACTATCTGATACTATCCATATGACATTCTTGAAAAGAAGATAAAGTCAAAAAAATGTTTATAAATATAGTACTTTATAGGAAAAGTTTACTAAACCTTGCTTTTGTCCAGGATGTGAAAATTGCACTGAAAAATCTCTGGGATTACTATGATGGGCACAGATTAATCATAATTTTCCTCCCAGGTTTAGGTACATTGGCTAAAATTGAGATTCTATGAATTAAGAAACCAAAAGTCTTCTCCATGACATTCACTAAGGACATAAAAATAAGAACACTCAATCCTTGCTTTTAAGTTAGCTTATGATCTAATGGAAGAGATAAATAAAAAATAAATTTCCAAAAGGCATGATGAATGATCTCTATGATCAAAGTGTGTATCCTAGGCGGTTGCAGTTCTTTGTCATTTAAACCCCTTTTATATCATTTTTCTTTTTCTCAATGAGAGTCACATTTAAATTTCCTTGTCTCAATGCTGAGCCATAATCCCTCCATAAGTGCCTCTCCCGTTCCTTATAAGAGTTGCGCCGGCTCCTCCAACTTCTAATATCATACAACCTTGCCTTAATTGCAGATGAAATAAGTCAACAGAAAAGGAAAACTTTCTTCACACCAAAACCACCCGTACATAAAAAGGTCTAGATCTAAAATGATCTTTCCTCTTATTTTGGAAAGTACTTCTTAATGACTATCTTTTAACCTAAAGTCAGGCATCTTAGAGGAGAAATGTGTTGCCATTCATTGAATTTTTTTTTTTTTTTTTATTAAATCATAGCTTGTGTACATTGATATGATCATGGGGCATCATACACTAGCTTCATAGACCGTTTGACACATTTTCATCACACTGGTTAACATAGCCTTCCTGGCATTTTCTTAGTTATTATGCTAAGACATTTACATTCCACATTTACTAAGTTTCACATATACCCTTGTAAGATGCACAGCAGGTGTAATCCCACCAATCACCCTCCCTCTGCCCTCCTCCCCCCTCCCTCCCCTCCCTTTCCCCCTTCCCCTTATTCTTAGGTTGTAACTTTTTGCTTCTCACTAACTCACCCATTCATGATAATCTGCCTTAACTCTGGAAACTC
>CAUYPK010119711.1:0-39258 GCA_963574355.1 Loris lydekkerianus
ACCCAAGCCACCACCCTTGCGGCCGGGTCAGTGTTTTTTTTTTTTTTTTTTTTTTTTTTTTTTGAGACAGAATCTTATTCTGTCACCCTGGGTAGAGTGCCATGGCATCATAACCCACAGCAACCTCAAAGTCTTGGGCTCAAGTGATCCTCTTGCCTCAGAACTACAGGAGCCTGCCACAATACCCAACTATATTTCTTTTTTAAAGACATGATCTTGCTCTTGCCTCAGGCTGGTCTCAAACTCCTGAATTCATGCAATCTACATAAACAAATCTGGGCCTACCAAAGTGCTAGGATTTCAGGTGTGTGCCACCATGCCCAGCCTCTGGCTGGTTTTTTACTGGAGATGGGGTCTCACTCTTGCTCAGGCTGGTCTTGAACTCCTGAGCTCAAGCAATCCACTGATCCACTGACCTTGGCCTCCCAGAGTGCTAGGATTATAGGAGTGAGCCACCACGCCCAGCCTCATTGCCTTTTCTTTTAAAACTGTTTTTATCTGGTCAGTGGGTTTTCTGATAAGATGATGATCAAGTCTAGTTTCAGCACCTGTAGCTCAGCGGCTAGGGTGCCAGCCATGTACACCAGAGCTGGCGGGTTCGAATCCAGGCCGGGCCTGCTAAACAACGACAACTACATCCAAAAAATAGCCAGGTGTTGTGGCGGGTGCCTATAGTCCCAGCTACTTGGGAGGCTGAGGCAAGAGAATCGCTTAAGCCCAACAGTTAGAGGTTGCTGTGAGCTGTGACGCTACAGCACTCTATCCAGGGTGACACGGTGACACTCTGTCTCAAAAAAAGATGATGATCAAATCTAAAAGAAAGAGGACTTAACACAAGTCTTTGTGTCAGTCTGAAGGAAGACAGCTCAAAGGGTGATCCCCAGACGCTGCAGTGTTCAGCCAGTGTCTATTGATGTCCTTGCTGACATGAGCTCCATAGCTCACCCAAGACCAATAGAAAGCAGTTCTTAAACCAGCTACTTTGAGTAACACTGATTTGAATGGACTTTGCTGGGAACACCTTGTGACAAAAAATACATCTCCAGAACTCTGTCCTGAAGAACTGAATTCTAGAGTTTCTTTGAAAGTCAGGATGTCTGCTGTCTTCTAATGAAGAGTAAATATTTGAAAAAATATATATATAAGTATTTAATATATATATTTTTTTGAGACAGAGTCTCACTTTGTCGCCCTCGCCCTCAGTAGAATACTGTGACATCATAGTTCACAGCAATGTCAAACTCTAAGGCTTAAGTGATCCTTTTGCCTCAGCCTCCAAAATGCCTGGACGAGGTTTTACTCCAGCTCAGGCTGATCTTGAACTTCCAAGCTCAAGTAATCCATCCGCCTCAGCCTCCCAGAGCATTAGGATTACAGGCATGAGCCATTTGCACCTGGCCTACATTAATTTTCCTCAGGCTTATTCTTTTGAAAGTATACTCTATTCTTACTGATGTTTTGGCTTCATGTCTTAGATTTTGACTGTGCTTTATCTTTCTCTGGGTTTGAATTTCATTTTGTTTGTACAGGCTACTTAATTATGGTGCTACTGTTGGTTTTCTTTCTTTTTTTTTTTTTTTCTGAGACAGAGTCTCACCATGTTGCCCTTGGTAGAGTGCTATGGCATCACAGCTCACAGCAACCTCTAACTCTTGGGCTTAAGTGATTCTCTTGCCTCAGCCTCCCAAGTAGCAGGGACTACAGGTGCCTACCACAGCTCCCAGCTATTTTTTTGTTCCAGTTGTCGTTGTTTAGCTACCCCGGGACCAGGTTGGAACCCACCAGCCTTGGTGTATGTGGCTAGCACCATAACCACTGTGCTATAAGTGGTGTCTTCGGTCCTTAACAAGTTACTTTTTAGTCTGCAAAGTGCATTTCTGTGCATGATTCCATCTGATGTTCCCCATATCCCATAACATAAAGATGACAAGTGCTTGATACTATCCTCCACAATTCACAAAGAAAGTGAGGGGCCAACTGGTACATTTCGTATTCAGGTCCACAAGTTAACTAACTGTGGCTCTCTTATTTTTCATAGGTTTCTAGATTTCCTTTTTTTCCCCCTCAAAAAAAAAAGCCTTTAAAAGGAATTTCTATTTGTTCTGCTTCAACTTTTAGTGAGGGAACATATTTTCTCAACTGCCTCAATTTCATTTTGGAATGAGGCAGAGTAATAAATAATTATCTCAACGCGTCATCGTTATTATTCTTCTAGATGTTACGATCCAGAACAGTGAATTGATGTGTGGCAGCATGGACAAAGGAACCTTAGGATCGGGATCCAAGAACAATATCTTTTACATTTTGCTGCGAGACTGGGGGCAGAACGAAGCTGCTGATGCCATGTCACGGCTTGCCAGGCTGGCTCCCGTCTACCTGTGTGAGTGTCTCAGCATCCTCCTTTTACTGGAGTAGTTCTTAGAGGTCTAGTTTTATGTTACTTTGTTCTTTTACAGTTGTTTCATTCTCCACCACACACACACACTCACACACACACACACACACACACACACACAAAGATACCAGTCTCAGGCAAAATCACATGTGCTTATATTCATGAAATTGACACAGTACTGACTACCAGTAGTTAGACTACAGATTTAGATTTCCTTTTCAGGTCTCTTCTCAAAACCTGTAGTAGCTCCCTGTTGTCTTCCATATAGGGTTATATTATAAAAGGACCTTGATGCGTGGCTTCCAGGAGACATGGGACGCCTCTGGGCCTGCTGTGATTCAGCCCTACCAGATTACTCCCTGTTTCCCTACTGCGCCTTCACTGTCGTGCTCTGAGTGTGCCATGTGTCAGGGGATGTTTGCACGCCAAAAAATCTTTATTCCATTCTTGTACTTGCTGAATATGTGATTCTAGATCAAAAATTATTTTCCCTCAGAATTTTGAAGTTATCGCTCTGTTCTCTCCTGGTTTTCATAGTTGTCATTAGTGTGTACTGCTGTTCTTACTCCCACATTTCTAAATTCGAATGGTTTTTTCACTCTCTTCCTGGCCTTCCAGAGTGCTAGGCCTATACGTGTGAACCACCATGCCTATCCTTTACCCATTTTTTAAATTGGTTTGTTTTTTCCTGTTGAATCCTTATGTAGGGTGGACATAAAGTTTGGGTGCAGTTTACGTGAGTTTACTATTTAAATTGCACACAAACTTTACGTGCATCCTGTATATTCTAGTTCTTAATCTTTTCTCAGGTGGGTAGTTTGCAAATATTTTCCCTCATTCTGTGGACTGTCTCTTCCCTTTGTTAATTGTTTCCCTTTGTTGAGCAGAAGCTTTTTAACTTGATATAATCCCATTTGTCTAATTTTGCTTTGTCTGCCTGTGCTTTTGGGATTTTACTCAAGAAATCATTGTCCAGTCCAATGTCCCGAAGCATTTCCCCTGTGTTTTCTTCTAGGAATTTCATAGTTTCAGGTCTTAGATTTAAGTTTTTAATACATTTTGATTTGGATTTTGCATATGGTGAGAGAGGAAGCGTCTAGTTTCATTCTTCTGCCTCTGGATATCTAATTTCCTCAGCACCATTTATTTGAAGAAACCATCCTTTCGCTACTGTATGTTCTGGGCACCTTTGTCAAAGATAAGTTTGCTATAGATATGCATATTTATTTCTGGGTTTTCTCTTCTATTCATTTGGTCTGTGTTTCTGTGTTTATGCCATTACCATGCTGTTTTGCTTACTGCAGCTCTGTGTATAACTTGAATGGTGATCCCTCCGGTTTGGTTCTTTTTGCTCAGGATGCTTTGGTGATTCTGGCTCTTTTGTGATTCCATATAAATTTTAGAATTAGTTTTTCTTTTTTCTGTGAAGAGTGTCATTGGTATTTTGGTGAATATTGCATTGAATCTGGAGATTTCTTTGGGTAGTATGAACCTTAGCAATATTAATTTCTTCCAATCCATGAGCATAGCATGGAATGTCTTTCTTTTTTTAAAAAAATAAGTGTTCTGTGAAGGAAATCTTTTCCATTTTTGTGTATCCTCTTCAATTTCTTTTATCAGTGTTTAATAGTGTTCATTATAGAGATCTTTCACTTCCTTGGTTAAGTTTATTGCTACGTATTTTATTTATAGCTATCATAAATGGGATTATTTTCTTCCTTTTTTAATTGTTTACTATTACCTTATAGAAATGCTACTAATTTTTGTATGTTCATTTTATATCCTGCAACTTTACTGAATTGTTTATCAATTCTGAAGGGTTTTTTTTTGTGGTGTCTTTAGGTTTCTATATATATAAGATCATATCATCTGCAAACAAGGATAATTTGACTTCTTCCTTTCCTGTTTGGATGCCTGTTCTTTCTTTCTCTTATCTGATTGCTCCAGCTAGAACTTGCAGTACTCTGTTGAATAACAGTGGTAAGAGTAAGCATCCTTGTCTTACTGCCCATTCAGAAGGAGACTCACTAAGGGTCCATCATATATGGCTTTTATTGTGTTGAGGTAAGTTCCTTCTATACTTAGTTTTTTGAGAGTTTTTATCATGAAGGGCTGTTGCATTGTATTAAAGCCTAGTCATCATCAAGTGAAATTGTCATATGGTTTATATCCTTCATTGTGTTGGTATGATGTATCACGTGGATTGATTAGTGTATGTAGAACCATCCTTACATCTCTGGAATGAATCCCACTTGATCATGATGGATAATCTTTTTTATGTGTTGTTGAGTTTGAGGATTTTGTTGAGGATTTTTGTGTCTGTGTTCATCAAAGATACTGGTTGGTAGTTTTCTGTTCTTGTGTTTTTATCTGGTTTGGAATGAGTTCTGGCATATCCCTTCCTTCTTGATTTTTTTTGGAGTAGGTTAGGTAGGATTGGTATTAGTTCTTTCTTGGTAGAATTCACCAATGAAGTCATCAGGTCTGAATTTTTCTTTGTTAGGAGACTTTATTATTGATTCTGTCTTGTTATTTATTATTTATTGGTTTATTTGTGTTTTGGATTTCTTCCTAGTTTAATCCTGTTTGTATGTATCTAGGAATTCATTTGTTTCCTTCTAGGTTTTCCAGTTTATTGGCGTCTAGTTACTCATAATAGTCTATAATGACCTTGTGATTTCTGCATTATCAGTGATAATGCCTCCTTTTTCATGTCTGATTTTACTTATTTGTGTCTTCCCTTTTTTGCTTAGTCAGCCAGCTATTTTATTAAGGGGCTATTGGATACCCTTATCAGTAATACTTTTCTCTAGGAAAACTTAATTTCTCCAGAAATCCCCTTTCCAGGGAGTAGAGAGACATGACGGCTGAAATTCTGGGAGCTGGAAGAGGAATCAAGATAAAGGTTCTTGATCCTAGAATATACAAACTTTCTCTCAGTGCTCTTGTTTTCAGTCTTCCCCTCTGCCTGTGCCTAGTATCCCAACATCCAAAGCTTTTGTGATTCTATTTCTCGGGGAGTAAACACCATCTCTTATTTTCAGTCTTCCCCTCTGCCTGTGCCTAGAATCCCAACATCCAAAGCTTTTGTGATTCTATTTCTCAGGGAGTAAACACCATCTCCTTCAGGGGTAAGGGCCTGGAGCCAGGGGTTGTGGAAAGTCCCACAAGGTTTCCTTGTTTCTAGCACATGGTCATCTTCAGTACTTACAGGACCAGATGATCTCATTTCTGAACCTTCCCAAGTACATTAGTCCTCTCATTTGCAGATGCTTTTAGGCATCCCCTTCCATTCCTGGCTAAGCCAGTGGCCACTCTTCTACCCACTTTATTCCTATATACAGTATGTTACGGTTGAGATAATTCTTTTTATTTTTTTTGAGACAGACTCTCACTTTATCACCCTCAGTAGAGTGCCATGGCGTCACAGCTCACAGCAACCTCAAACGTTTGGGCTTAAGTGATTCTCTTGCCTCAGCTTCCCATGTAGCTGGAACTACAGGCACCCACCACAACGCTTGGCTATTTATAGACATGAGATCTGGCTCTGGCTCAGGCTGGTCTCCAACTTGTGAGCTCAGGCAATCCACCCGCCTCGGCCTCCCAGAGTGCTAGAATTACAGGCATGAGCCACCACGCCCGGCCATGGTTAAGATAATTAATGGCACTTAGTTCCCTCAAGGGCAGACCCTACATTTATTTCCTGTTCTCTGTGTTTTAGAAAGGTTTCTGAGGAGAGAAGGAGGACAAATTTCTTATTTATTATGCCATCTTAGAGCCCTAAGTCAGATGGCTCACTTCTAAGATGCCATCTTAGAGCCCTAAGTCAGATGGCTGCTTCTCAGGCTACACTTAGGATTTAATGTCGGCCTGCTTTAAAATAGAGTCAGAGAGAAACATCACTGTACTTACTCCTCACTAGGTGGTGAGGTCTCGGAGAGGAGTCAGTGCGTCTTAGTCACTTTGTGTAACTCCTTAGGAACTGAGACAGGAAGCTAGTATTTAACTGAATTATGATGAATTCTGTGATGATATAAACTTTTTTATACTTTATACATACATAGTTTGTATATAGCACAGACTATTTCAAACAGGTATAAACTATACTAAGCAGGTTGACGAAGTCTCATTTATGACTCTGTCTTCCTGCTCTGCCTCCCAACTCTTCTACAGCTAACCGTGGATTCTCAATTGGGATCGGTGACGTCACACCCGGCCAGGGACTGCTAACAGCCAAGTATGAGTTACTGAATGCCGGCTATAAGAAATGTGATGAGTACATCGAAGCCCTGAACACAGGCAAGCTGCAGCAGCAGCCTGGCTGCACTGCTGAGGAGACCCTGGAGGTGAGTCTGGCCCTTTGACTCAGGGTACCCACTTGGTGCACACAGTACTGAAACAGTGTCCATTGGGATTGTGCTGGGAGCGATAAAGAGGAGGGAGCAGAAGAGAGTGGGCAAGTCAAGGCAGTGGTTTCTGGGACCAGGGCTGGCTGTGTGCAGGGCCTTTGATCAGATACCTTGAGTCCCTTCCAGCTTTCACATACCAGGTGCTAAAAACATAGCCATCTGGTGGCGCCTGTGGCTCAGAGGAGTAGGGTGCTGGTCCCATATACCCAAGGTGGCAGATTCAAACTCAGCCCCAGCCAAAAACTGCAAAAAAAATAAAAAATAAAAAACATGGCCACCTAGAGCTGCTCTTATTCCAACAGTACACTTGGGCTGCTTCTGTAACTGGTCACAAGTGCTTCTGCCCTTTCTACGTTAAGCACCCTTCACATGGAAACTGGTACCACAGATCTTTGAATGGATTGGGGGAGGGTTGGTTCAGTCTTACTGTGTCAACTTGGATACAGTGCCCCGGCATCACAGCTCACAGCAACCTCAAACTCTTGGGCTGAAGCACTCCTCTTGCCTCAGCCTCCCAAGTAGCTGGGACAACAGATGCCTGCCACAATGCCCGGCTATATTTTTTTTAGAGACAGGGGTCTCTTTCTCAGGCTGGTCTCGGACTCCCGGGCACAAGCTATCCACCTCAGTCTCCCAGACTGCTAAGATTACAGGCCTGAGCCACCGCACCTACCCATGGGAGGTTGTCTGTTTAAGAGACAGGGTCTCACTATTGTCACCCAGGCTGGAGTACAGCGAGCACAGCTTACTGCAGCCTCTAACTACTGGGCTCAGGGGATTGAGGATGGTTTTTAAAAGAGACTTGATACAAAAGAGGGGAAATTGGAAAATTCATGTCTAATACTCTCATATCCAGTCTGCTGCCTCCCACATTTGAGACTAGTATAACTGAAAGCTACACCAGCGGGAGTCAGAGTCAGAATCACCGTCAGCCTCAGAGAGCCTGAAATTGTTCCTCAAGCAAAGGGGTTAGCCATCCAAGTGCAATAGGGTTTCACTTGGCTGTCTTTTGCCTCCCCCATAGCCCATAGCTCCAAGCTCAAACTCGCCTGAGTGTAGAAGAATGGCTCTTTAAACAATGAGAAGTTTGGGGATGAAATAAATTTTTGAAGCAGGGAAAAACCAGAATTGTGTGATATATTTACCATTAACTCATTCTTAATCTCACTGAGTTTTAAAAGAGAAAGATAAGTGAATATTTCTCTCTGATGCCTGCCTAGAAAATTATGTAAAACTTTGGCAGCACCAACTTTTAATGGAACCATGACTCCTAACTGACTCAGCATCCCAAGTTAGGAGTTGAGTAACGGTGTGTGAATGAGCTCACAGGCCAAAATATCCTCATAGACTCACCTCATCACATCCCATCGTGTGTGGGAATTCAGGTATGGGCTTGGCAAGAAAAAAGTAGACTGGCAAAATTTATAGGCAGTGCAAGCAATTCCCTTTTACATACTACATATTAGACTTTATACATTTTTATAGGGGTGCGTGTGTGTATGTGTGCTATATATACACACACAGATATTTTGTTGTATAGAGTACTGTATACAAAGCTGTACCTTCCACTTTATGGGCCATTGAAAGGATTTTTCAAGTTTTTGTTACTAATTAATTGTACCTTGTACATTGATTGTAGGACCTTGTGGAAGATGCACGTATTTACATGGCCAGGGCATTTTACTATAAGGCTCTGAGACCTTTATTGATTGGCAATCTGACATCTCAATTCAGTATTTTCAGGTTTCTTTAACTGGTAGATTGTCATTTGTAATCTGCAGAACCAGCGAGGACATGAATCTCTCCTTCTCTCCTACTAGGCGCTGATCCTGAAGGAGCTGTCTGTGATCCGCGATCATGCTGGTAGCGCCTGCCTCCGGGAGCTAGACAAGAGCAACAGCCCCCTCACCATGGCTCTGTGTGGCTCTAAAGGTGTGCCTGTCCTTCCCGGTGCCTGCTGTCAGTTTGTTCTCCACCTGGGCTGGTTTGGTTCCAGAAAATGTCATACTCATAACTTCAAACAGGCATTTCTTTTCTTTAATACTTTTTCTTTTCTTTTTTTTTTCTTGAGACAGTCTTGCTCTGTGTCCCAGCCACAATAACCTAGCATCATCACAGCTCACTGCAGCCTCAAACTCCCAGGCTTCGGGCATCCTGCTGCCGTAGCCTCCTGATTAGCTAGGACTCTAGGCATGTGCCACCACACCTGGCTGATTTTTTCTATTTTTAGTAGAGATAGGGTCTCACTCTTGCTCAGGCTGGTCTAGAACTTCTGACCTCAAGTGATCCTCCAGCCTCTGCCTCCTAGAGTGTTAGGATTATAGGCATGAGTCCCTGTGGCTACCCTGGCATTTTACTTCTTTAAGGATATATCTTTTTAAATCATAGGTATTTATGTGCATTTTAGGAAGTTTGACTCTTTTGGACGAACTTTTTGGTAAAGTCTATGGATTTTTGAGTTGGAGAGTTTGAACAAACTTGGTCTGTTTTAAAAAAGAAACAAATGGGCGGCACCTGTGGCTCAACAGAATAGGGCGCCAGCCCCATCTGCCAGAGGTGGTGGGTTCAAACCCAGCCCTGGCCAAAAATTGCAAAAAAAGAAACAAACTAGAGATTTTCTAATATATTTAGTGTTATGATAAAAAGCATTCAGTTTTACGATACTACATTCAAATTCCATACCTCCTTACTCTTCCTATTCTTTCGTTTTTATTTTTTTATGGTCCTGTTTATACTAGTATTTTTATTTTTTATTTTTGAGACAGAGACTCACTATTTTGCCCTCAGAAGAGAGTACTGTGGCATCACAGCTCACAGCAACCTCAAACTCTTGGGTATAAACAATTCTCTTGCCTCAGCCTCCCAAGTAGCTGGGACTACAGGCATCCTCCACAATACCCGGCTATTTTTTTGTTGTTCTTGTAGTTGCAGTTGTCATTGTTGTTTGGCAGGCCTGGGCTGGGCTCGAACCTGCCAGCCCTGGTGTATGTGGCTGATGTCCTAGCCATGTGTTTTTTTTTTTTTTTTGGGGGGGGGGGGTGCGGGGGAGAGATAGATTCCCACTTGGTTATTCTCAGTAGAGTGCCTTAGCATCATAGCTCACAACAACATCACACTCTTGGCCTTGAGCAATCCTCTTGCCTCAGCCTCCCAAGTAGCTAGGACTACAGGTGCCCACCACAACATCCGGCTATTTGTAGAGACAGGATCTCCCTCTTGATCTGGCTGGTCTCGAACCCCCGAGCTCAGGTGATCCACCCACTTGGCTTCCCAGAGCGCTAGGTTTACAGGCATGGACCATCATGCACAGCCATTTCTCCTATTTCTGTAAATGGGTTTTTGTTGTTGTTGTTGTTTTTTTAAGAGACAGAGTCCCACTTTGTCACCCTCGGTAGAGTGCCATCACGTCACAGCTCACAGCAACCCTCAGCTCTTGGGCTTAGGCAATTCTCTTACCTCAGCCTCCCTAGTAGCTGGGACTACAGGCATCTGCCACAACGCCCAGCTATTTTTTTGTTGCAGTTTGGCTGGGACCAGGTTCAAACCCACCACCTTTGGTATATGGGGCTGGCACCCTACTCACTGAGCCATTGGTGCTGCCAATAAATATTTTGGGGTTTTTTTGAGGCAGAGTCTCACTTTGTCACCCTTGGTGGAATGCCATGGCGTCATCGCTCAAAGCAACATCTTTCTCCTGTGCTTAGGTGATTCTCTTATCTCAGCCTCCCAAGGAGCTGGGACTACAGGCACCTGCCACAATACCCGGCTATTTTTAGAGACGGGGTCTTGCTCTGGCTCAGGCTGATCTCAAGCCTGTGAGCTCAGGCAATCCACTCGCCTCAGGCTCCCAAGTGCTGGGATTATAGGCATGAACCACCACACCCAGCCCTCTGTAAATGTTTTTTAAAAAATAAATCCAATCTCTAACTTTGTTGCCTATTACCCCATTCTACTTTCTGCTTCTGAGATATACCCCACAGTTTTTCTCATTCCTCTCTCTTTGCTTCCCACGCTTCCTCCTGACTTTGTATTATGGACAGTTTGCACTATGAATTTTGCCTATCTACTTTTTCTTGCCAAACATGCACCTTCACTTCCCTGCCACATCTCCCCTGCCATAACCAAATCATAATGTCCTCCAAAAGTTCAGTCTGGTTACTAAAGTATCCTTTAAGACTCACTGACACTTCCCCAGCCTGTCCTCCAACCCAAACATACTCCCAAGCTCGTTGCCCTCACTCTGCCATCTTATCTTCCTGGTATCCCTGGACTGTGGATAGTAAAAGACAGGGTTGGCCTGTACTCTCTAAGGGCCTTTGCTCTGTTGTATTCCTGTTTCATCACCCTGGTCTACTTGCACTTTAGTGAATGTCATGTTGGTAAATGAATGTTCCATTTCTAACCCATGTCCCCAGGTTCCTTCATTAATATATCACAGATGATTGCCTGTGTGGGACAGCAGGCCATCAGTGGCTCTCGAGTACCAGATGGCTTTGAAAACAGGTCCTTGCCTCACTTTGAAAAACACTCGAAGGTAAGCAGTAGTAAATGAGGTAGGACTTTGAAGGCTCTTTATCTGGATTATCTCCTAGGGAACACAAACCTTTCCAGATCAAAGGCCATGGGCCATTTCATGTGGCGTTTTATATATGTATTATTTTTGTCATTTTATTGAGACATACTTCATATATCATAACATTCACCCATTTAAAGTTTGTAGTTGAGTGATTGTTAGTATATTCACACAATTGGGCCACCAACACCACAATCTGCTTTCAGATCATTTTCAGTGCTCCAAATTGAAATCCTGTGTTCATTAGCAATGCAAGGTAGTGTGTTAGAGGTGGCCAGGTCTTCCCCACAAGAAGGATATCTTGAAGGAGTCATTTTCTAGGGAATGGCCAAGCTGCCTCTGTCCCCAGGGTGTCCTCTGAGTCCTTAACTGCTCACCTGCTTTAGGAGAGCAGCCAAGCTTAGGTTTCCCTTTCCTTAGCTACCTGCCTGCCACTGACATCAGTGCCAGTCCTGACTAGGACCTCACCTTTCTTGTCTCTGGTAAGGATGGTTTGTCCAAAATATTTCTCTTCTTTGAAAGGGGATATACTATAGTCCCAGCTACTGGAATGCTGAGGCAAGAGAATCACTTAAGCCCAGGAATTTGAGGTTGCTGTGAGCTATGATGCCATGGCACTCTACCTAAGGTGACATAGTGAGACTTTGTCTCAAAAAAAGAATAAAGGGGATATAAAGTCTGCTGTTAAGTAAGAGTGTATTGGCCGGTATTTGTAGTGTAAAGGTGGGGCAAATTCTGATTTGAATGGATTTCAGAATTATAGGGCTAAAGCTTTTTTTGTTTGATTTTTCTTTTTTTCTACTTCTTTTTAGCTCCCAGCTGCCAAAGGCTTTGTGGCTAATAGCTTTTATTCTGGTTTGACACCAACTGAGTTTTTCTTCCACACAATGGCTGGCCGGGAAGGTCTGGTCGACACAGCTGTTAAGACAGCTGAAACAGGATATATGCAGGTAACTTGAAGAAACAGAGCATTAGCAACAGAGTGGGATGGGGCTCTGTGAGTTTTGACTGTTGAGTGTTTATACATTTTTCACATAAGCTGTGATTTATCTGATCTTGGTACTTAAAAAATTACTAAAAGTTGATGCCTTGGAAATGAATAACCAGAAAAGAAGGTAATGATGTTCCAAATCATGTGTGTACCTTGTATGATCAAGACAGGCCAGGGCCACGTATAGCAAAGCTCTACTAGAGGAAAACATGGGCATGTAATTCAATGAAAACAAACTTATATTGTTTTCATTAACTCTGGAGACTTCTCCCAGTGCCTGCTGTCGGGCTTGGACACTTAGGGAGAAAGCTGTCTTCCCAGGGGGTGTGTAGCTCTAGGATAACAAGTTCTGGGATCCAGGGCTAAATCAAAGGGTTCTCTGGGCTCATGTTTCTCAAACTTTACCACCAAAGTACCCCTACTAGCAGAGGAGTGGAAAATAAGTCCTTCCCATGCCCTTCCCTAAGACCAACAATCAGAGGATGTCTTTTTAGTCTCCTATTTTTATTTCTACTCTCTATTTCATAATTTAACTATGTTTATTTATTTAATTTATTTTTTAGACAAAGTCTCAGGCTAGAGTACCATGGCATTAAAGCTCACAGCAACCTCAAAGTCCTGGGTTCAAGTGATCCTCCTGTCTCAGCCTCCTCAGTTGCTGGGACCACAGGCACCTGCTACAACATCCAGCTAATTTTTCTATATTTTGTAGAGACAAGATTTTATTCTTGCTCAGACTGGTCTTAAACACCTGAGCTCAGCCATTCTACCCATCTCACCCTCCTGGAGTGCTAGGATTACAGGCGAGAACCACCATGCCAGGCATTTATTTATTTATTTATTTTTAATTTTTTAATTTAATGTTTTGGCCAGGCGTGGTGGCTCATACCTGTAATCCCAGCACTCTGGGAGGCCAAGGCAGGTGGATTACCTCAGCTCACAGATTTAAGACCAGCCTGAGCCAGAGCAAGACCCCATCTCTAAAAACAGCTGGGTGTTGTGGCAAGTGCCTGTAGTCCCAGCTACTTGAGAGGCTAAGACCAGAGAATCACTTGAGCCCAAGAGTTTGAGGTTGCTATGAGCTATGATGTCATAGCACTCTACCATGGACAATAAAGTGAGACTCTGTCTCAAAAAAAAATTTTTAATGTTTTTAATTAATTACAACACAAAAAGTCAGAACTCCAAATTGCTGGTCTCTGAACTTGCTGTGGCTTTGCATCCTCTCTCCCCACTGTGGAAGCATGGCTCTTTGCAAGCTAAGAAACCAGGATATGGGTGACACTTGTAGCTCAAGGAGTAGGGTGCCGGGCCCTATATACTGGAGGTGGTGAGTTCAAACCCAGCCCCAGCCAAAAACTGCAAAAAAAAAAAAAAAAGAAAAGAAAAGAAAGAAACCAGGATATACAGACCAGAGGTATGAACAAATGGTCCAGAGGAAACAAAGAGGACCAGGGTGACAGTGGAGTTGAGGTAGTAGACGCCTATTTTCATAGTCTCTTCTGCACCTTATGTATCAATATCGGATAGTTTTGATAAGAAAGTGCCCTTCAGTTTCAGGGTGTGCTGTTTTTGTCAAAAACCCAATAGACAGTGAAAGGCCTTTACCACTCCTGCTGTAATGAGTTTTGACTTTATTTTTTATCTTTACCTTTCTGAAGTAGAGAATATGACTTTCCTAAAGCAGTGTGTTAACCTAGAACAAATTTGATCTGGCATAAGGGATTTTTGTTTTCAAGTGGCCTGGTGGAGGATTTCTTTCTTTTTAATTCTCTGAGCCACCATTGCATTGCTGGCTGGAGTGTTATGCAGGTGGACGATTCTCCCTGAGCAGCTTTGAGAAGTGATTGCTTCCCGCTGTGTCAGACACAGAGTTGCCCCTGTCTGCCTCTGTCCCAGAAGAGGGCCTCACCTGATCCTCTATAATTCATATTGAAGTCTGTAGGAGTCCTGGCTTAAGTTCTGTTTAGAAATGCAAAGCTATTCCATTAATTTATACCTTGGGGAGAAAGAGAGGGGAAGCAAAGCAGCCTAGGAGAACAGTGTTTGCAGAGTCCTGTAGGGGGATGGGATTTACATTGCGTATATTCTATAAAGTGCTGGGGACCAGCGCATATTCTGAATCCCATGGCATAAGGTAGTGAGGCACTCAGGATCTTGTTCTTGGGGCAAGGGGACTCTTTAAAGGGTTTCTAATATACAAATTTTATGTGATTAAAGTGTAACCTTAAAACTTTGAGTTGCAAACCTCATCCTCTGCACATGCGACTGGTCTTCTCAAAGCCCCTGAGCTTTCTCCTTCTTTTCCATTAGCGAAGGCTTGTAAAATCCCTTGAAGATCTTTGCTCCCAGTATGATTTGACAGTCCGAAGCTCTACCGGTGATATTATCCAGTTCATTTATGGTGGAGACGGCTTAGATCCTGCAGCTATGGAAGGAAAAGATGAACCTCTGGAGTTTAAAAGGGTTCTGGACAACATCAAAGTAAGATTTAGCATTATGTCTGAAAGTGTTTTCAAGAATGTTTCTTTGGAATAGAGGTACCATTTGGAATTGCACTTAGTTAATACTTCAGTCATGTTTTTCCAAGCACTGGGTTAGTGGTTTGTTTGTTTTATTCCTTTACATTATGGACGTAATTTTTTAATATTAAAAGGAAAAATGTTTTTTAAGGTGAAAGCCTAACCAGATGCCAACAGAAGAGGGCTTTGGTTTCCCTCTTTGTCAAAGTGTACTAGAGACTAGATTTTATAAGTCATGGGTACCGAAAAGCAAGCACGTTTCATATACTTTTAACTGGAAATATGATTTGGAACAGCCTTTTGGGAGAATAAAAATATTGATCTGAAATTAAATATATGTCCCTTTGCCCCAGGAGTTCCACTCAGAGGAATTTGCCCTCCAGATACGTTTGAAATGTGCCAAGGGTGTTTTTTCTAGTTTTGTTTATAGCAGAGGCAAATCCTCAGTAGAGGACAGGTCATACATAATGGTCTGTCCGTACAAAAAAATGACGCAGCCATTCAAACATTAGAAACAATCCCGCAAGCTTGAGGAATGAGAGAGTATTTTTGCTCTCGAAATGTATAGAGCTGGGCAGCGCCTGTGGCTCAAGTAGGGCACTGGCCCCATATACTGGGGGTGGCAGGTTCAAGCCTGGCCCC
Organism: Loris lydekkerianus; assembly: GCA_963574355.1. NCBI lineage: Eukaryota > Metazoa > Chordata > Mammalia > Primates > Lorisidae > Loris > Loris lydekkerianus. The sequence goes on from CAUYPK010119711.1 coordinate 15,533, forward strand.
AGCCAAAACTGCAAAAAAAAAAAAAAGAGAGAGAGAGAGAAAGAAATGTTTAGGGCTTTTTAAGTAACAATTTATTTATTTTTTTCCTAGAGACAGAGTCTTACTTTATCACCCTTGGTGGCATCAGGCGTCACAGCTCACAGCAACCTCTGGCTCATGGGCTTGGGCGATTCTCTTGCCTCAGCCTCCCAGGAAGCTGGGACTACAGTTTTCACCACAACGCCCGGCTATTTTTTGTTGCGGTTTGGCCAGGGCTGGGTTTGAACCCACCACCCTCAGTATATAGGGCTGGCGCCCTACTAACTGAGCCACAGGCGCCACCCACAATTTATATTTTTAATGCAAATCTCTGGTGGGGTGAAGGTCGAGAAGTAACTGACCAACACCAGCTAAATACTCAGCAATCTATGTAGATTGGAGTATCAGTTTATCTGATTCTCACCTTCATGCGAAAGGTGGAGTCCACTATATGTTTTGAAAGAAAATTCACATCTTTCTTAAAGCTCACCCTGGCGAAGGTGGTTTTATCTCTTGTAAGTTCTCCATCTGGTACTGCCCCCCTTTCTGTTGCTCCCACATACATAACGTGATTTCCCTTTAATATTCAAGGCAGTCTTCCCATGTCCCAGCGAGCGTGCTCTCAGTAAAAACGAGCTGATCCTGACCACTGAGTCCATCATGAAAAAGAATGAGTTCCTCTGCTGCCAGGACAGTTTCCTGCAGGTAAACTCCACAGGGTGGTGGCCACGCCCTGCTTGGCTGTCATGGAGAGCTCTGTCTGCCAAGTGTTAGCAGGCTTTTATGAGCTGGGGGGTTTGTTTATTTTTTAACATATTATTGTCCCTTTGTTTAAAAGTTCAGAAATGCACAAGGTAAAAAAGTATTATCTGCCTACATGAAGAATTTATCTCATGTCTGTCTTAAGTTTGTGTCTCTCACATAAGTACCTTCCTGTTAGAAGAAAACTGCTTTAGAGAACTGATTTTGTTTCAGGCCTATCCCTAATACCAACCTGCTACCCACTTTGTCAGCCTGTGGACCAGCTCTTTCCACTTACTTTAAATTGCTTGCTCTTCTACCATGTTATGGATGAGAAATCCATTGAGTCAGCCTTGTTCTTCTAAGGAACTCACAGCCTCTATGCCCTCAATCCCTCTTCACGTTTCTTTGGTCAGTAATTGCACTGACCTGCTCACACTTCTCCTTCGTGTTTACAGTCATGGTCAGGATCAAAAGCAAAGAGGTAGAGAAATCAGTGCATGGCTTCCTCTCTGTACCAAATGCAGCTCTAGACCAGCAGACCAAGGAAGAATATATCCCTTTCAGTATATTAAAAACACAAACAGTAAGCGAAGCTTAAATAGAAATGTTTGTTTAAGGTTCTCCTCACTCATGCCATTCATGTGTTGAGCTGTGAAAAGGAAAAGAGAGACTCCTCTAGATTTGAATATGATTTCAAACCAAGACTGTGGCTAAGGCTGAGTGAGTGCTTTTTGTTTTGTTTTTCTTCCACAAAGGTTTTCTTCCCTTTTTTTTTTTAGCTAACAAATTAGAGTTGTGATTTGGTTTTACTCCAAGGTTCTGTTTACTTACTTGTTTTTCTGTTTATCTTCAAAGACCTTTACTGAGACAGGTTACGAGACATACAACGAGGTAAGGCGCCTCGCATGCCATGAATGAGCAGAAAGGGCCTAACTCCAGTAGCACTTAACTGTTTGCCAGCCCCAGAGATGACAGGTTTCTGTCCCAGTTCTGGCAGACACAGCTTTGCTTTGGACTGGTTCCTTTCTTGCCCTTGACAGGGTTTAACGGGTGACTTCCTGCCCAGCAGTGTTTGTTTATTCATTGAGCACCTGTTCAGCCCTCACCATACGTCACGCGGTCTTCAGGTCCTGAGGATGGAAGGATGACAAAACACGTCCTCACCACTAGTAGCTCACAATCTATTAGATTTGCTGGGAGGGTCGAAAATTCACTGGCCAGAACAGATTCATCCAAGCCCATGAAGTATTCTCCAGCTCTAACCAGTACCAGAGCTGAGGTGACAAAGGCAGGCCCTGAGTGGCATTGAGCCCTTGTCCCTGCCCAAGGCCAAAGCCCACACTCACAGACATGCTGTGTCATGTGAGAATCTAACCACTGGCTAATCGTGTGATTAATTGCCTGTCATGTTGTGAGTTCCCTCTAGTATGCGTGGGTTGATTCAGTCTGAACTTTTGGTAACTTGTTTCAGTTTTCATTTTTACCACGCTTCTTTTTTTTTATAACCTAACCTCCAGAATCTTTGTGGAGGGAAAGTTATTTCTTTCAGTAAAACCACTAGAAATGTGTGTAGCAGTGAGGCAGCTGAACTGTCATTGCTAGTGCCAAATCATTTTAGGTATGTGCTCTTTTTACTCCTTATGTGTGCAAAGTTCTTGCAGATGAAAATCCCCTGAATCTGCTTGGCCTTAGGTTTTGCTCCTGTTTCCTGTGCCAGTAGGTGAGGGACCCTTTAACACTTCGTGATCAAACATCTGGGCCCAGAGAGCTTTAGAAACTTTATGCAAAGGACAGTAGCCAGAGGGGAAAAGTCAATGTGGAAAAGGTTCCGTACACTGAGTGATACAGAGAGAAAGTTGAGTGGCAGCGAATGTGAACACCTTTGGACATCAACACTTCTAGACACAGGCATGCCAGAAGAGATTGTTCCACTGCCCTCTCCAACTTTATTTTCAACTCTGGTTTGCAATAGCTGACTATATCTGAAAATGTGCTCTCAGACTCATAATTAATAAGTGAGTCTGGAGAGTTTCTCTAAAAAGAACCTCTTGAGAATTTCCAAGATCTTACAAGTCAATGAAAGTCCTTAAAAGTTTTTTTTGTAGGCTCAGCACCTGTGGCTTAAGCGGCTAAGGTGCTAGCCACATACACCTGAGCTGGCGGGTTTGAATCCAGCCCAGGCCCACCAAATAACAATGATGGCTGCAACTGCAGGGGAACCCTCCATGTATCTCCATGCTTTCTCAGTGGGAAGAAAGAGTTGGCAAATAGGATAGTCCTGAGAAAGCTGTATTCATGGGAGCAGGGCAGCCAGGGTGTGGTGGAGCCCCTCCACCCCCTTCCCCCCAGAAAGCCCCACGGCCCCCTGGCTGCTGGGAGACAAAATTTCCTAGTGAACAAAGACATCACAGAAACCCCTGCTCAGAGAGCAGACTTTGGAGAAAGAATCTTCGTGGAGAGGCCTGTGGCCTTGGCCAAGCCCCTGACCTCGTTTAGCACAGTGCCCTCCACTCTAGGGTGATGGTTGGTGCCATGCCACCTCACAGGGAGGTCTGACCCACCTGGGCAGCAGCTGGCTGGGAAAGGCATAAAATCACGTGGATACAGATACTCAGGCTATCTAAACAAAAACAAAGTTCTAGTGTTTTGCTTTCAGAAAAACTATTAATAAAATGTTTAGACAGGCATGAGAGACTAATGACATTTATTTCTTCAAGGTGAGGATAGAGTGGGACTAGAAGTCTTAACTCTATCGTGCCTTACAGAAATTTATTTTTAAAAAATTTTTTTTTTCTTTTTTTTTTTTTTGAGACAGTCTTACTCTTTCACCCTGGGTTGAGTGCCAAGCCATCATCACAGTTCACAGCAACCTCAAACTCCTGGGCTCAAGCAATCCTCTTGTCTCAATCTCCTGAGTAGCTGGGAATACAGGTGCCTGCCACAATGCCTAGCTAGTTTTTCTATTTTTAGTAGAGATGGGGTCTCGTTCTGACTCAGGCTGGTCTCAAATGCCTAAGCTCAAGCATCCTACCTACCTCATCCTCCCAGAGTGTTAGGATTACAGATGTGAACTACCACATCCAGCTAGGATTTTTATTTTGTGAAACCAGGCTTCTGGTGAGGCTTTGGTGTTTTTAGCAGTGTGATAGGCTAAGTGTACTATGGGGAGCACATGCTGGCTTTTTCCTTGGCCCCCTCAGCCTATCCTGGAATCGAGAAAAAATACCCCGTGAGGCTTCTTGGCCACCAGAGTATGCAGTCAGCTTTCACACCAGCCCACTCATCATCTTATGTATATGAGTCTGTCCCCAGCCAGCCACACAAAGCAGCTGGTTGCCTGCAGTTGACCAGTGTGCCACTCAAGCCCACTGCCACTGTGTTTGTCCAAAATCATTGATAAATATTCTGTTTCTGGGCTCGGCACCTATGGCTCAAGTGACTAAGGTGCCAGCCACATATACCTTAGCAGGCAGGTTCGAATCCAGCCTGGGCCCGCCAAACAAAAATGATGGCTGCAACCAAAAAAAAAAAAAAAATGAATGCCTGGGCCTTGTAGCGGGCGCCTGTAGTTCCAGCTACTTGGGAGGCTGAGGCAGGAAAATCGCTTGAACCCAGGAGTTGGAGGTTGCTGTGAGCTGTGATGCCACAGCACTCTACCCAGAGCGACAGCTTGAGGTTCTGTCTCAATTAAAAAAAAAAAAAAAAATTCTATTTCTGGGAGAATGCTGAAGGGAAGGGCAGTCCAGCCACTCTTCCTTATATTCCTTTTGTGTGTATGTGTGAGACAAAACCTCACTTTGATGCCCTTGTATTATAGCTCAATAATACAGTAACTTCAAACTCTTGGGCTGAAGTGATCCTCTTGCCTCAGCCTCCTAAGTAGCTAGGACTACAGGTATCTACCACAATGCCCAGCTATTTTTAGAGACAGGGTCTGTCTCTTGCTCAGGCTGGTCTCAAACTCCTGAGCTCAAGCAGTCCATCCACCTTGGCCTCCCAGAGTGTTAGGATTATAAGCATGAGCTACTATGTCCAGCCCTTCCTCATATTCTTAAGAACCGTCCCTGGGTCACAGCAGAGCTCCCAGGGCTGCAGTCTAGTGGCCTCTGAAGGACTGTTGCTACTGCATAGTGGGTGCCATCAGTGTCCCACGGAGTGCTCCAGAGCTAGTCCAGTAGCACTTGATGACTGACCTACTCAGAATAGGATGCTGACCACACTTCTGGTAGTGCTCCGATGAGCACTCTCCAAGGGAGGTGCTGGCTGATCCTGATTTTATGAATTGCAGTGAGCTTGATGTAGCTCAGGGACACATGTAAATTGTAAAACGAGTAGGTTTTCCCCTCTGAGTGGTCACCAGGAAACTTAGAGTCAGGTCTGTAGTCCCTGCCCTGTCCTGTCATCCCCTGCCTGGCACTTCCGCCATCTTCCTAGTTCCACTTTGTCATCATCTGGGGGTCTAGGTGCTGCTCTTAGGTACAGAAGGAATATAGATGCTAATGTTTCACATCTCTCTTTGAGAGTGATTTCCAGAGCTTTATTTGTATGTGGGAAGGGAACATGGCAGTGGCCTGGGAGGTGAGGGTCAGGGGAAGAGAGAAGCTGGGATTAGGGCATGTTTTCTTTAAAATGAAGGTAAGTGCAAACCATGTGTTTAAAATACATGTAGAGTCGACAGAGCTGCCCATTAGCTGGAGGTATTTAAACTGATCATAATGGCTTCAGAAGTAACCCTCAAATTAATCAATCTAGAGAAGAAAAGTATAATTGGTACAGCTATAGCTGTTCTGAACTGTGTCGGTATAGACTTTGTGGCATGTGTGGAGATCAAGAGAGGAGGTTCCCAGGCCCTGTGTTAGGACCACAGACAGCAATACCATGAGAGCGGGTGGAGTAAAAGGCCTTAGAGACACCTTAACCAAGAGGCTGTGTGTCTGGGGTGTGAACCATGTGTGTTCCTTGAAAAACCATTTTGTAATAGAAACAATATCCATATTGTATCCTTTGTACTATAACTACTGCTAAAATATGATGGGCTCATTATATATTATTGAAATTTACGAACTGAATTATGTCACCTGAATAACTGAGAAACATACAACTGATGTTCACTGTGTCATCTTTCAGGAAATAAAAAAATTCATTAAGGGGGTTTCTGAGAAGATCAAGAAAACCAGAGATAAATATGGCATCAATGATAACGGCACGACAGAGGTACCGGCCTTCCCAGGTGTGCTATGATACAGAGGTGTTACAGCTGCTGCAACCCTAACTCTGCACTTGGCTTGTCTTCCTCCAGCCCCGCGTGCTGTACCAACTAGACCGGATTACCCCCACCCAAGTGGAAAAGTTTTTGGAGACTTGTAGGGACAAGTACATGAGGTAGGGATACCATTGTCCTAGACTGCTGGACATTCACATAGGTCTTGCATGTCCCTCGTGCTTCTCCTTGGGGACAAAATCCTATATAGCACCGCTTATTAACCGCCAGTATTGGAGCTGATTGTCAACTCTTAGCTAGGGACTCTGATGGGTCACTAGGTTGCATGCTCCAAGATGTGGAAATAATTGTACATTGTTTCCTAATGTCTTCTCTCCACAGAGAAGCTACCAATAAATTAGGCAGATGCCAGCTGCTCTGTCCACCTTCGGTACTATTTGTTCACAGACATTGGGCCCGTTTATCATGTCCTGACCATGAGTAGCCATGCAGAATTCAGCTACATCACTGCCTCCTCTGTAACCATTACTTTCACACTCTTCCTCTGTTACACTACAGTCTGGCTTATTGCCAATTCCTGCCTGACCCTACTGGCTTCTATATTTTTTCTGTTGAAAGTGGTAACTCCCCAGCAGTTTTGCTGGACTTTTCTTTGCCATGCAGGATTCTCATTCGTGCCTTTTCCTTCTAGAGCACAGATGGAGCCAGGTTCTGCAGTGGGTGCACTCTGTGCCCAGAGCATTGGGGAGCCAGGTACCCAGATGACCCTGAAGACTTTCCACTTCGCAGGCGTGGCCTCCATGAACATCACCCTAGGTGTGCCCCGGATTAAAGAGATCATCAATGCCTCCAAGGCCATCAGGTGCCTGGCTTCCTGCCTTCTTATTCTCACACGCTTGTGTCATGCTTCTTGAGATACAGTGATCCTTGTGTCACATGCATACATGTGATACTCTAATGGGACGGTGTCTCAGACTGAGAGGCACGTTAAGTGAAAGATAGCCATGCCTGGCTGTAGAGCAGCAACTGCAGGTATTGGGGGTGGCGTGGCACTCTGCCTGCCTCCTCTGAGCTTCAGCTCAGTGCCAGGGGTGTGTATTCAGGGGCCTCCGTTCAGAACAGTGAGGACAGCAGCTGACAACTAACAATGTTGTTCCTGGAGGGAAAATGAGGTGAGGAAAGGGTGAGGGAAGTTGTAATACTTAAATGTCCATTTACCCAGGGAGCAGAACTAAAATAAGTGCTTGTTAGGACCAAAGAGAAAGAGGTAGGGCTCACTTTGTAAGGAATAATAGTCTGAAAGTCTTTTCATTCACTTATGTAGTAGTAGGTTGCCTGGGGGGCCCCAGAAATAATAACTCTAAATGAGAATGTACCAGAAGCCCTAGTAGCATGCCTGACACTCAGCATGTGCTCAATCAATTGCAGTTGATAATAACATTATGACTTATATAGTGCTTGGATTTATCAAAACAGTGGTCCTATGCAAGCTCATCCCTTGTGTTAGAAACAGTTTTCCTTTGCTTCTCACAGCACTCCAATTATCACAGCACAGCTAGACAAGGATGATGATGCTGATTACGCTCGCCTTGTGAAAGGGAGAATTGAGAAAACCCTCTTGGGAGAGGTAAGAAGAAATCCCTGTTGATAGTAAGAAAACCAGCTCAGCAGTGTTGCAAGGAAGTGTTGAAAACCAGCTGCAGGGAGTTGACTAGTCAGTAGTGTCTGTGCTATTCCAGCTCTTCAAAAAAGGTAAGCAGTTGTCTACTCTTAGGAAAGGGGAAAGTGACTGATTAACACTCTGATCTTTTGACATGGCAGATTTCAGAGTATATTGAAGAAGTGTTTCTGCCTGATGACTGCTTTATTCTCATCAAGCTCTCCCTGGAACGGATCAGACTTCTCAGACTGGAAGTGAGTCATGTAATTAAATGTGTAGAGGAAGTCCTCCTGTGAGTCCCAAGACAGGTGCTGATAAACTAGGGCAAGAGCTAAGCCAGACAGAAGAAGCATGGCAGAGAAACATTTTCTGGGTTTCATGATTCTGTCACCTCCTCACATTTTCTTTATCTAAATCTGGTGGTGACATAGATATAGCCATCAAAAGACACAAGGGAAATTAGTTGAAATTTTGTGCATAACACAGTACCAATTGATAACAGTTATTATAGCAACTGGTCTTGTCCATCTTCCCAGTGCTGGGAAGGACCTTAGGGCTGCCTGTGCCTTACTCATCTGTGGTTTCACAGCACCTGGCTGATTTAGTAAATGTTTTTAGATGGGTAGATTAACCTGGTTTCTTCTTCTTCTTTTTTCTTTTCTTTTTTTTTTTTTTTTTTTTTTTTGAGAAAGATTCTCTCTCTGTCACCTGGGCTAGAGTGCTCTGGCATCACCCTGGCTCACCTCCTGAGCTGAAGCAATCCTCCTACCTCAGCATCCTGAGTAGCTGGAGCTGTAAGTGTCTGCCACAATGCCCAGCTAATTTTTTCTATTTTTAGTAGAGGTGGGATCTCGCTTTCCTCAGGTTGGTCTCAATAACCTTGTTTCTTATGTTGGAATTCACGGGTAGGTAATGATAGAAAGATTCACAAACAGGCCATGCCCGTAACTCAGTGGGTAGGGCACCCACCACATACGCTGAGACTGGCAGGTTCAAACCCAGCCCGGGCCAGCTAAAACAACAATGACAACTGCAACAATAATAAAAAAAAATAGCAGGGCCTTGTGGCTGGCACCTGTACTCCCAGCTACTTGGGACGCTGAGGCAAGACAATCACTTGAGCCTAAAAATTTCAGGTTGCTGTGAGCTATGACACCATGGCACTCTACCCAGGGTGATAGCTTGAGACTCTCTCTAAAAGAAAAAAGAGGTTCAGCGCCTGTAGCTCAGCAGCTAGGATGCCAGCCACACACAACCAGAGCTGGCAGGTTCGAATCCAGCCCAGGCCTGCTATACAACAATGACAACTACAACAAAAAAAAATAGCCAGGCATTATGGTGGCCGCCTATAGTCCCAGCTACTTGAGAGGCTGAGGCAAGAGAATCACTTAAGCCCAAGAATTTGAGGTTGCTGTGAACTGTGACGCCACGGCACTCTACCAAGGGTGACATAGTGAGACTGTCTCAAAATAATAATACAATAATAAAAGAAAAAAGAAAGATTCACAAACGGCTCTCACTCAATGGGCACAATGTAAGAGCATATGGCACATCTCCTGGATGAGGGGCTCAACTACAATAGGGACCTCAGCTAACAAACGCAAACAGTGTAACCTCATCATTGCGCCTTCACATTAATCTATAATTTATTTTATTTTTTTTTCTTTATTTTTTATTGTTGGGGATTCATTGAGGGAGGGTACAATAAACCAGGTTACACTGATTGCATTTTTTAGGTAAAGTCCCTCTTATAGTCGTGTCTTGCGCCCAAAAGGTGTGGCACACACCAAAGCCCCACTCCCTTCCCTCCTTCCCTCTCTTTGCTCTTCCTTTCTGATTTCATTTCTTTTTTTTTTTTTTTTTTTTTTTAAGCAGGAACTCAACTTTATTGCGTCAAGCAGCCGCTTATATAGAGCGTGGGGAAGGGGCGGGGAAAGGAGGCGGGGGATGAGGTGCGTGACAGGGTTGGGCCAGTGGCATGGTACCACGTTGGCTGTATCTAGGTAGAGGCAGTTTCAGGCCTGGCCTTGCTGAGTCGTTGCTACGCAGAAGTAGCTTGATGGATCTACTTCTAGTCAGGCTCCGGAAGTTGCACTAGGCCTCAGGCTTAATCTATAATTTAAAAAAAAAAGATTCACAAACAGACTGAGAAGCTTCATGTATTACCTATGTGAGAATTGACTCTGAAATTTAGTAGCTAGTTCTTCAGTTTGGAGATATCTCTAGCCTGATTTTTACTGCCTGCCTTGTGGCTCTCTTCCTTGTTTTCTTTTTTTTCTTTTTTGTTTTTTTGAGACAGAATCTCAAGCTGTCATCCCGGGTAGAGTGCTGTGGTATCACAGCTCATAGCAACCTCAAACTCTTGGGCATAAGTGATTCTTTTGCCTCAGCCTCCCAAGTAGCTGGGACTACAGGTGCCCACAACGCCCAGCTATTTTTTTGTTGCAGTTGTCTAGCAGGCCTGGGCCAGTTTCGAACCTGCCAGCCTATGTGTATGTGGCTGGCACCCTACCCACTGAGCTATGGGTGCTGCCACTGTTTGTCTGGTTTTTTTTTTTTTTTAGACAGAGTTTCACCCTGAACTCTTGGGCTCAAACAATCCTCTTGCCTAAGCCTCCTGAGTAGCTGGTGCTCACCATAACGCCCACCTAGTTTTTCTGTCTTTAATGGAGATGGTGTCTCGCTATTGCTCAGGCTGGTCTCAAACTCCTGAGTTCAGGCAATCCACCCACCTCAGCCTCCCAAAGTAGTAGGATTACAAGTGTGAGCCACTGTACTCTGCCCTTGTAGCTTTTTCACCAGAAGAGCTGAGCAGTAGCCAGGAATGGTGCACTTGAGCGATCATGGTGATGTCAGGTAAAGGGGGGGGTCCTGCTGAAGCTTTCTTTTTTGTGTGTGTGTGTGGTTTTTGGCCAGGGCTGGGTTTGAACCCGCCATCTCTGGCATGTGGGACTGGTGCCCTTCCCCTTTGAGCCACAGGTGCCGCCACCCACTGAAGCTTTCAGTCACCCTGGCCACTAACCTCCAGTCTCTCATGGGCTTCCCACCGAGGCTTCATGTCCTGTCATGAATTGAGCATGAATTTTCAACAGAGCCAATATTCATTCTTTGGGGGTAAAGAAAATCTCTTGATGAATAAAGCACAGACAGATGTATGGTACATGAACAGACATGCAGCACACATGTCACATTAAGCTTCATGGTGGGGAGTGATTAGGAAAAAATGACTGAAAAGGCTTCCTAGAGGCGTAAGAATGAAATAAAGGTTGAGAAACACTGGCATTGAAGCCTCCAAGCCTTGGTGGGTGAGCCCACACATGGCCACCTTGCAGGTGAATGCCGAGACGGTGCGCTATTCCATCTGCATGTCCAAGCTCCGTGTGAAGCCGGGCGATGTGGCCGTCCATGGCGAGGCTGTGGTGTGCGTTACGCCCAGGGAGAACAGCAAGAGCTCCATGTACTACGTGCTGCAGTTCCTCAAAGAGGACCTTCTCAAGGTGAAACAAAGTCACAGCTAACAAGGACACGGCAGCCATCTGCAGTTGACACCCACAATGGGAGCCCTAGGGCTTTGTTACTCAGTCCTATTTCTTCCTGGCCTTGTCCCTAGGGAACCAGTCAGGTTTTTTTCTTCTTGGCACTTCCATGGCAATTGCAGCTGTTAGATTCCTTTCTCCTGTCATAAAACCTATGTTAGAGGGAGACACAGTCCTCTGAGCATCTCCTCTTCTCCCCAACCCCAAAGATAGCCCACAGCCTGATGAGTCGCTGCTGCCCACTGCTGAGAGCCAGGGGTGATGGAGGTGATAGGCCCCAGGCTGGGCATGCCCAGTCCTCATAACCTGTGTCTCTACACCCAGGTGGTGGTGCAGGGCATCCCGGAGGTGTCCAGGGCCGTCATTCACATCGACGAGCAGAGCGGGAAGGAGAAGTACAAGCTGCTGGTGGAGGGTGATAACTTGCGGGCGGTCATGGCCACCCATGGCGTGAAGGGCACCCAAACCACTTCCAACAACACCTATGAGGTACCACTCAGCCCCCAGCCCACTGAGAGGTGGGCTATTCCCTGCCACCTGCAGGCCCCCAGCTGGTTCCCGGCACCCTTCTCTGACCCTCCCATTTGGTTTGGGGTCTACCACTAAAATTTCCCCACCTATTCATTTCTACAAAACAGTACAGGGTTTACTTTGACCCTCCAGGGCGGTGGAGGAAGTACAGAAGTTGCGGTAGCATCCCAGAAGGGACTGCTTCCGCTCAGCCCTAGTTTTCCATAGGTGGAGAAAACTCTAGGCATCGAGGCTGCCCGGACAACCATCATCAATGAAATCCAGTACACAATGGTCAACCATGGAATGAGCATCGACAGGAGACATGTGATGCTGCTCTCTGACCTGATGACCTACAAGGTTCGTGGGCAGGGAGGCTCCCAGGCTGCCTGGACATCCCAGGATTCACTTTCAGGAGAATAATGCTAGGGAGCTTCTGAGGTACAAAACAGATTACTGTAAAAGGATCGTGATAGAAAAAACATTTTTTTGAGACAGTCTCACTTTGTCACCCTTGGTAGAGTGCTGTGGCATCACAGCTCACAGCAACCTCAGACTCCTGGGCTTAAGCAATTCTCTTGCCTCATCCTCCCAAGTAGCTGGCATTATAGGCACCTGCCACAACCCCCGACTATTTTTTGTTTTTTTTTTGTTTGTTTGTTTTTTGTTTCTTTTTGGTCGGGGGTTATTTTATTTTATTTTTATTTTTTGCAGTTTTGGCTGGGGCTGGGCTTGAACCCACCACCCCCAGTATGTGGGGCCGGTGCCCTACTCCTTGAGCCACAGGTGCTGCCCCTGTTTTTGTTTTTTGGTTTTTTATTTTATTTATTTATTTATTTATTTTGAGACAGCCTCACTTTGTCGCCCTCGGAGTGCAGTGACATCACAGCTCACAGCAACCTCCAACTCCTGGGCTTAAGTGATTCTCTTGGCTCAGCCTCCCAAGTAGCTGGGACAACACCCGGCTTTTTTTTTTTTTTTTTTTTTGCTGTAGTTGTTCTTGTTTAGCAGGCCCAGGCTGGGTTCAAGCCTGCCAGCCTCAGTGTATGTGGCAGATGCCCTAGCCACTGAGCTACGGGTGCCATCTGCCATTCACTTCCTTCCCCCAGCTATTTTTAGAGGTGAGGTCTCACTCCAGCTCAGGCTGGTCTCAAAATCATGAGTTCAGGTGATCCGCCTACCTCAGCCTCCAACAGTGCTGGGATTACAGGTGTGAGCTAACGCACCTGGCCCCATAATAGAAAATATTAATGTCACCATCACCCCCAAGCCAAAGCATGGTAGTCAGGCTCGGTTTTCTGGTAAAATACCCGTGTGAGAATTGCAACTTCATGGCAAACTCACCTCTAGCTGGGGGGAGCGAGGAAGAGAGCTGGAGCATGGTGTTGTCCTTATTTTGAATGTTAATCTCAAAGCAAAATAAACCTCACCAAAAGCCCAGATTTACATGGCAAGCCCAGGTGCTTCTCTCTTACTGAACTCATTTATTGCTCTTTTAAAGCCCATTCCAGGGACAGGATAAATTAACGTGATCTAAATGGGCAAAGGGAATTGCTGAGGTTGGTGATTGGTTGGTTTTTTTAATTTTTCTTTTCCCAAAAAATATATTTCCTTCTAGCAGGTACCATAGGGCTGGAGATTTTCATGAGGCCTCCCTAAACACACCTATAGTATATTATGGAATGTTTAGAAATCAAGGGAGGGCAGCGCCTGTGGCTCAGTGAGTAGGGCACCAGCCCCATATGCCAAGGGTGGCGGGTTCAAACCTGGCCCCAGCCAAACTACAACAAAAAATAGCCAGGCAGGGGCCGCCTGTGGCTCAAAGGGATAAGGCATCAGCCCCATATGCTGGAGGTGGCTGGTTCAAACCCAGCCCCAGCCAAAAACTGCAAAAAAAAAAAAATAGCCAGGCATTGTGGCAGGCACCTGTGGTCCCAGCTACTTGGGAGGCTAAGGCAAGAGAATCGCCTAAGCCCAAGAGCTGGAGGTTGCTGTGAGTTGTGACACCACAGACTCTACCGAGGGTAATAAAATAAGACTATCTAAAAAATAAAATAGAAATCAGAGGAGGGAAATGGCCATTTCCCTACCACCTGGAAGCAAAGGCTATCAGTTTTAAGTCTTCCTTTCAAGTCTTTATTCTATATGCATACATTATTTTACTGTACTGTAGTTGCAGTAAATAATATATGTGTGGGGGGTGGGGTTGTTTTGTTTTATTTGTTTTTTGAAACAGTCTCACTTTGTTATCCTCTGTAGAGTGCTGTACTATCATAGCTCACAACAACCTCAAACTCTTGGGCTTAAGCAATTCTCCTGCCCAAGTAGCTGGTACCACAGGCACCCGCCACAATGCCTGGATATATTTTTTTTGTTTAGCAGGCCTGAGCCAAGTTTAAGCCCACTGGCCCCAGTACATACGGCTGGTCCCCTAACCACTGATCTGCAGGTGCCCCACCTTGTTTTTGTTTTTTTCAGACAGTCTTATTGTCATCCTTGGTAGAGTGCCATGAAGTCATAGCTCCCAGCAATGTCATACTTTTGGGCTCAAGCGATCCTCTTGCCTCAACCTCCCAAGTAGCTGGGACTACAGGCATCTACCACAATTCTCGGGTGTTTTTAGAGATGGGGTCTTGCTCTTGCTCAGGCTGGTCTCCAACTCTGGAGCTCAAGCCATCCGCCTGCCTCAGCCTCCCAGAGTGCTAGGATTACAGGTGTGAGCCACCAGACCTGACCCATATGTGCAGTTTTGGTGCTGACTTTTTAACATTATGACTGCTTTTTATGTTGTTACATAGTTTTCGTGAATATGCTTTTTTTTTTTTTTCTTTTTTTTTTTTTTTTTGAGACAGTCTTGCTGTGTCACCCTCCGTAGAGTGCTGTGGCGTCACAGCTCACAGCACCCTCCAATTCCTGGGCTTAGGTGATTCTCTTGCCTCAGCCTCCTGAGTAGCTGGTACTACAGGCACCCACCACAACGCCCAGCTATTTTTTGTTGCAGTTTGGCCAGGGCCAGGTTTGAACCCGCCACCCTCAGTATATGGGGCCAGCGTCCTACCCACAGGAGCCACAGGAGCCGCCCATAAATATGCTTTTTTAATAATGGCATGGTATACCTTTGAATAGAATTATTACCTAAATTCAATTTAATTTAATTCTTTTCATACTTGATATTTTAAATTTTTTTTCATTTAGATTTATTTAGTTACTTATTTGCTTGTATTATTTTCTTTTATTTTATTTTATTTTTTGGAGATAGAATCTCACCCTGTCACCCTGTAAAGTGCTGTAGCATAGCTGACAGCAACCTCAAACTTTTGGGCTTAAGTAATCCTCTTGCCTCAGCCTCCCAAGTAGCTGGAACTACAGGTGCACACCACAATGCCCAGCTATTTTTTAGAGTCAAGGTCTCACTCTTTCTCAGGCTGGTCTTGAACTCCTGCACTCAGGAAGTCCACCTGCCTTGGCCTCCTACTAGAGTGCTGGATTTGCTTATTTTAGATGGGATCTCACTCTGTTACCCAGACAGGAATGCAATGGCATGATCATACCTCAGTCACTGCGACCTCCAACTCCTGGGCTCAAGTAATTTTCCTGCCTCAGCCTCCCGAGTAGCTAGGAGTATAGGTGTGCACCAGAGTGCGTGGCTGAATTTTTTTTTTTTTTTTTTTTTTTTTTTTTTTTTGTTACAGTGGCTCATTTGGCCCTCAGTAGTGTGCCCTGGCATCATAGCTCACAGCTACCTCAAACTCTTGAGCTTAAGCAATCCTTTTGCCTCAACCTCCTAGGTAGCTGGCACTTCAGGTGCTTGCTATAATGCCTGGCTATTTTTAGAGACAGATCTTGCTTTTCCTGAGGCTGATTTTGAACTCCTGACCTCAAGCCATTCACCCACGTTGGCCTCCCAGAGTGCTAGGATTACAGGCAGGCATGAGCCATTGCTCCCAGCCTTTTTTTTTTTTTTTTTTTTTAATTCCTTGTAGTGACAGTCTCACTGTGTTGCCCAAGCTGATCTCAAACTCCTGTCCTCAAGTGATCCTCCTGCCTGAGCTTCCCAAAGTGCTGGGATTACAGGCATGAGCCACAGTGCCTGGCCAAAGTCAGATTCTCAATTCTAGTTTTGAGTTCCTAATTCTTTGTTCTGACATCACCTAGATGCGAGTATAAGGTTCTATGTTGTCAAGGATTTACTGCTTTGCTGGGACACAGGTTAGAAGGACAGCTTTAAGGTCCTTTTCCTAGCTGAGGTTGTGACTCAAAACAGCTGTGTGACTGCTTTGTGCTTATTGAGGGAATGCATAGAGCTTTGGTTTTGAGCTTTTATAAGTGGCACGAGTATCACACTTTCTCCTTAACTCAGGGTGAAGTCCTGGGCATCACCAGGTTTGGCCTGGCTAAGATGAAGGAGAGTGTGCTTATGTTGGCTTCCTTTGAGAAAACGGCCGACCATCTCTTTGATGCCGCCTACTTCGGGCAGAAGGACTCTGTGTGTGGTAAGTTTGATGTTCAAGGAGCAGCATCAAAGTCCTTAATTATTTGTAACTTAGACCATGGCTAGGCTTCCAGGGAGGTGAACAAAACCAAGGAGGCAGAGCATTTATTTTTTCAAAAGTAAAGTCACAAAAAAAGAGAGAGAGAAAAGAAAAGAATAAAGTCACAGATTATAGAATTGGACGAATGGATCTTTCATCTCCAAGGTCCAACTGTAGCATCTTGTATTCCCCTGTATCTGTTTGAAGGCTTTTCTTTGTCAGTACTGTTAGTTTTTAGTCCAGTGCATCTAGGAATTTTTCTACCCCTAGATATTATAGTCAGCCGCACTAATCCTGACCTTCTGTGACACCAGGACCTGCAGCATCCTACCGTCCTGACTTCCTAGAAAGGCAGCAGATATGCCCTTAGTGCTGGCTGAGCCCTTACTAGGCACCCTGCGTGCTCAGTATCTCCCCCCATCTGTGGGATATAGGTATTAAGCCTATTCACAAGTGAGAAGACAAAGGTGACCTTGCTTGCCATCAAGTCCACCTGCAAAGGCTCACTCTGAGCCACACCTCACCCCCCACACCACAAAGCATGGCTCAGATTAGGGCATGCTGGCCTGGGAGGGTAGGCACAGGATTACTATCACAATACCAGCTGGTTTACCTGCTTTTTCCCCTTGAAGCCGGCACTGACTGATAGGCTTTGCTCCAGCCTTTCTGGTTCCACAGCAAGACCCTGCAGGCCCAGGATGGGAGCTAGTGAGCGGCTGGGACTTGGAAAGGTCATTACTGACCAGAGTTCATATACCAGCCAGGCCCAAGCAGGGATTGCATGTGTAGCTGCCATTTCTGAGGTTGAGCTCTGCCTTCAGTAACCGTTTGCTGCCTTGCCTTCTACCTTTGTGCTAACACCAAATAGGTGACCAGGTGGAGCCTCCTTTTATTGGAGCAGAGGTGGAAGGAAAGAGAAATTACTTAATTCTTTAAGGTGAAAAGAAAGAAAAAGAACAGAGATTGGGATGGGTGAGAAGAGGTGCCGAGGAGGCCAGGGAAGAGCGTGCCTGTCTGACAGCAGGACTTGGACCCAGCTTTTGCCGTAGACTGCAGCCCTGTTTCCCAGCACCTCTGTCCACCACTGACCCCTTTGGGGGCCTGGGACCACCACCCCACCCACACAAGAAGTTTTCTCCCCTTTTTGGTCCTTCAGTCCATTATAACCCTGTGTTGGCCCACACACACTACATGTTGACTTTTTAGTCCAGTTATTTGCTTTCCAGTTCCTTGTTAGCACAAAGCCTAGAACATAGTAGCTACTTGTGTGTTGTAGAATCAGAAGATGGATGCAACGATAATGTTTCCTTATAAAAGCTGAACTAGAGCTTGGAGAAAGGATCTGTACCACCCCTTAACTCCTGTAAGTCCGGGAGCACTGCCTTTGGAGTGTTTCTCGTTAAGCCTGTGGCTCACTGAGGTTTGGCTGCTCTTAAGCCTGGCCCTGCCCTGAGCACAGCTAACAGCTATCTGCTCTGGTTTCCGAAGGTTTTGTAGTCTGCTCACTATCGTCCCCAGCTGTTTGTTTTTCCTCTAGGCTCTGAATTCATGAAGCTCTGGGTGGCAGAGTTAGGGTTTCGTGAGCATCATTAACTGTCCTTGCTGTCTTGAGTGTTCTCCAGGGTAAAGCCTTCCAGGGGACCTTTGGCTCAGATGCAAGAGAACTGCCCGAGCTGGCTCATTCTCCAGCGGGCTGCGGGGCTGTGCACTGCTCTCTCCAGGGATGCAGATTTTCCATACCTGTCCAGGAGCATAGTGCTGAGGCTGTCCCCAGAGCCAGCCTCATTTCTAGAGGGGAAGGAAAGCAATTTGTTCAAGTTTAACTAGTGGATGTGAAGTAGTAGAGCTAGGGCTCATCATAGTTTTCTGACATTTAAGTCTGTAATAGTCTATCCTTCCTAGGAACCTCCAGTATGTTCAGAAGTTCTCTTATCTTGATTCTGGTTGGTTTCAGGGGTGTCTGAGTGCATCATCATGGGGATCCCGATGAACATTGGAACTGGACTCTTCAAACTGCTCCACAAGGCCAACAGGGACCCAAACCCTCCCAGGAGGCCTCTGATTTTTGACACCAATGAATTCCACATCCCCCTTGTTACATAGTCCAAAGGAAGAGGGAACCATTCCTGACATTGGTTCTTTGCCCTGTCTGCAGCTGACATGAAGAGCTTTGTGCTACCTGGGACAGAGGCCCGGATGTCCCCACTTGTGCCAGCAGTTAGAGAAGGCCCCTGGCATCCTTGGAAGCGGCTCCTCTTAATAGGATGAGCTTACACTGGTGACTTTGCACCACACTATTTGGGAGAGTTGTGGGTTTTATTATTTGTAGACAGCCCTGCCCACCCTGCCTCTCTGGACTTATGAGAAGGCCAGCCAGGTGTCATTGCCCATCCCGCCTCACTGCATCCCACTCACCGGCTCCCTGAGGTGTCTCCATACCTGACGGTGAGCCACCTCTGAGCCCCACACAGGCCAGAGCACGCTGTGGCTTTTCCATTTCTTAGGCATGCTGGAATCCCTCAGTGTAGCATACTTGTGTAAATATTGTTACTCTATTTATTCTATTTGAGGGATTTGGGATTTTTGTTACTTTTATTTTAGTTTTGAGACCAAGCAGCAATAGAAACCAAGAAAGCCAGCATTGAAGAGTCACAGGAAAAACTGGTTAAGCCAATGGGACTGGCTGGGATGTGTAATGGAGCCGAGACTTCCACGCTGCTCTGAAACATCTTCTGTAGGCGCCGCAGACTACCCTGCTGTTTTCATCTACCTCAGACCCCCATACAGGGGCTCTGCCCTGTGTTAAGAGCCAAATCCATTCTTTCTTCCTGGTCTGTAGAAGCCTTACTGAAGTTGAGGGTCTGCTGAGGTGGGGATAAGGTGGTTTTTTGTAGAATTACACTTACTTTCTTTGGACAATCCCTATTTGGTTCTTGGATCTGTATTAGTATGAGTGCTTTTTCCTCCCATGCTACTGTGATTCTGAATTAGGAATTCTTGACCTGAGTTATTTTTGGCCAGTGCTCAAGTTTAAAATTCTATTAAAATTTGTAGTCTGGCCATGTGGCCTCCCTGCATCCACAAGGTGGACCCACAAACTTCTCTCAGGATTTCAATGATGTGAAAAAAATGCCATTTTTCCCATATTTAGCCTCCTGTATCTTTGAATTAAGCTAGCCTGGTTCACAATGGAGAATTAAGTTTATTGACAAATGCTGATTCGGGGTTTGTACTTGTGACCTCACTGAGAGCCTGGCTTCTCCCATTTAGCCTAGGAAGAGCTGTAGGGGATATTGCCCATCACCAGTCGCCTTCCTGAAAACTTGCCTGGGAGATCAGCCGTAGGCCTGATCAGATCCAGAAGTGCAAGGATACACGCCACAGTGAGGGGAGGGTGGAATTGAGCAGTAGGCAGGAATTCCAGCCCCTGCTTTCCTCTGCACGTGACACCCACTTGGAATAGAGGAGAGGTCATGGCCACAGTGTGTAACAGGTGCTTGCTTGGGTCCTGAGGATTGATTGTGTGATTGTGATGGGTGCAAATTGTGTGACACTCGGAAGGAGGCCAGCCTTGGAACAGAATAGTTATATAAAAGAATGTATCCCCAGTGGGATGGGATGTGTCCTGAGAGCACTGGTCCTCTTGGTACTGCCATTGTTGCTAGGACCACAGTAGCAGCCCTGACAGTAAATCCCACTATCTGTGCTCCGCTGTGTCCTATGGCTGAGTGTTCACCTTCTCACTAATGTCATCATCTACCTGCCCTGGTGTTGGGATTTATACCAGCATAGAGCTCGAAGACCAGCTCAAGCCAGGCAGTGGCTCACACCTGTAATCCCAGCACTCTGGGAGGCTGAGGCAGGAAGAGCACCTGCCCAGAAGTTTGGGATCATCCTAAGCAACACAGCGAGAGCCCTGTCTTTACTTAAAATAGAAAAATTAGCAGGTGTGGTGGCACATTCCTATAGTCCAGCTACTCAGGAGGCTGAAGCAAGAGGATTGCTTGAGCCCAGGAGTTTGAGGTTGGAGTGAGTTATGATCACAACGCTGCACTAAAAAGAGCTCAGTGGAAGGGTAACATTTTGCTCAGCTGACTTGTCTAGAAGAAGTAACACACTTAAATTCATTCTCATCCATGAACAATTACATGTTTCTGAGTATTGGTTGGTCTATTCAGTCCTTTGCCATTTTTGCATCTTATATGCAAGGGGGATTAAAATAGTTACTGACTCAGTTACAGCCCCCTGCTTTGGGGGTGGGAGAGACATAATGGAGTCTCTCAGCGTCTGTCAGTTAAATTAACAGTTCCCTGTTTCTGTTTCAGTGTTTATCCATGTGTATTCACACTGAATCATGTCTGATTGAACCTGACACTGTATAATGATTATTTCTTGAATTTTTCCTGTCTCTTGGCAGACCTTTTTATTTTGCCACCAAAACTTAAAAGAGGAAGAGCTTGCTGTGCATAAAACCATAGTAGAGCAATCTTTGTGGTTGTGTAGGATTTGTATGAACTCTAACTCCTAGAATAAGAAGTACCCCTGCCATGGGCTCACCTTTTTGAATGCTGGTGGTCAACTGTGAGTGCCCTGCTCATCCCCACCCCTGTGACTTAGATGTGGTATAGCTAGTTCAGCCCCAGGAGTTGATGCTGAAAGATCCTCAAAGCCTGCATGCTGAAAGTGCCATCTGGCCAGAATTGGGTGTCTAGATTCACTGTTCTTCGCTCATTCATTGAAGAAAGATTTAGGGCTACATCTAGCACTATTCTAGGTATTAGGAGTGGAGCAGTAAACACAAGTAAATCAGATACTACTACATGTAAAAAGGATTCTTCAGCAGAAGAGGAGGAGCAAAGAGGTTCAGGATGAAATCTGGCAAAAAATGTGTTCCGCACACTCGTGTAAAAGCTGCCAATCCAGCCAGGCGAGGTGGCGCACACCTCCCAGTGCTCTGAGAGGCTGAGGTGGGTGGATTGCCTGAGCTCACAGGTTCAAGACCAGCCTGAGGCAGAGTGAGACCTCATCTCTAAAAATAGCCAGGCATTTTGGCGGGTGCCTGTGGTCCCAGCTACTTGGGAGGCTGAGACGAGGATCACTTGAGCCCAAGAGTTTGAGGTTTCTATGAGCTGTGATGAGAAGTGAGTATAAGGGTCTTTAATGACCCTAATTTGTCCCCCTTCCCTTGAGCTTGGGATGTAAAGGGTGCCCTGAGCAGAGGATACCAGCTCAGTCACTGGGAACGGATATGTCCCACTTCCAGCCTACTTGCAGTGTTAATGTGTGAACATTCAAACACAAGATATTTGTTATCTAGCACTCTGGGAGCCTGAGGCAGATAGATTGCTTGAGCTCAGCTGTTCAGACCAGCCTGAGCAAGAGTGAGACCCTGTCTCTATTACAAATAGAAAAACTAGTCACATATTGTGGTGGGTGCCTGTAGTCAAGCTTCTCTGTGGCTTGGCTCCAGTGCTCTAGGCTCTCCTGCATGAATGGAGCTTACCTGATCAGGGTCATCTAGTTAAGAGCCTGTGTTCTAATCCCAACTCTTCCCCTTAACTACTTGGTGATATTGAATGAATGACTTTACTTTGCCTTACTTAGCTCATTTATAAGATAGGAATCCTATGTAGTGATGCCTAACTCATAAGGTTATTATGAGGTTTAAATATGATTATGCATGTAACCGATACCTGGCACAGAGTATACATTACAAGGTCTTATGATTAAGTTTGCGAACTTGTCACCATGTGCTTGCATTGGTAGCACTGTACAAACAACTTGGCAAGGTTTTTTAAACCTGGTATATCAGTGTCTCAGAACCGAGTTCATGTTGACATGTGGCAGTGTCTTGCTGAGTGGTATTCAGTTACTGTCGCAAGTTTTTGTGTGTTATGAGAATATTGGAGCTTGAATTTGAGCAGCGAACAAACATTAAAGTTCCTGTTAACCTTGGCAAGAATGGAAGTGAAATTAGAGACATGTTACTCCAAGTTTATGTGAAGAAAACAGCAGTGTACAAATGAATTAAATGGTTTTCTGAGGGGAAAAGAAAGTGTCACTGATGAAGAGAGGTCAGGACAGCCAGTAACAGGCAGAACTGATGGAAATATTGTGAAAAGTCATCGAAAATACATCAGAGGGTGGTGCCTGTGGCTCAATGAGTAGGACTCTGGACCCATATACCAAGGGTGTGGGGTTTGAACCCAGCCCTGGCCAAACTGCAACAGCAACAAAAATGGTCAGGTGTTGTGGCGGGCACCAGTAGTCCCAGCTACTTGGGAGGCTGAGGCAAGAGAATCACCTAAGCCCAAGATCTGGAGGTTGCTGTGAGCTGTGATGCCACGGCACTCTACCAAGGGTGACAAAGTGAGACTGGTCTCAAAAAAAAAAAAAAGAAAGAAAGAAAGAAAATGCATCAGAATTATCAGCTGACTGTGAGAAGCATAGCAAACCAAGTAAACAGGATAGAGAAACAGAAAATGTTAACTGAAATTCTTGGCCAGTGACTCATGACTCTTGCATCACAACAGTGCACCAGCTCACATGGCACTGTCTATCAGGGAGGTTTTAGTCAATATACAACTATTGGACCACCATCCCTACTTAGATGATCTGGACCCCAGTGACTATTTTCTTTAAACAAAGATAAAGGAAATACTGAAAAGAAGGCATTCTGATATCATTTGGGACATCAATGATAATATGACAACATATTTGATGGCCACTCCAGAAAAAGAGTTCCAAAATTGCTTTGAAGGGTGTACTAGATACTGGCATCGGTGCATAGCTTCCCAAGGGGAGTACTTTTAAGGTAAATGTACTGAAACTAAACAATGAGGTATGTAGCACTTTTTCTAAGATTAGTTCATGAATTTAATTGTCAGACATTGTAAATGTTTCCAATTATACTGACCATTACTGTTTTTACTGAAAATATGGTCTATGAAATCACTACTAAAAATCAGTCCTCTGAGACTGAGTACGGTAGCTCATGCCTGTAATCTTAGCACTCTGGGAGGCCAAGGCAGGAGGATTGCTGAGCTTAGGAGTTTGAGACCAGCCTGAACAAGAGTGAGACCCCCATCTCCACAAAAAAATAGAAAAACTAGCTGGGCATTGTGGCGGGCATCTGTAGTCCCAGCTACTCGGGAGGCTGAGGCAAGAGGATCACTTGAGCCCAGGAGTTTGAGGTTGCTATGACTTAGGCTGATGCAGAGCAACAGACTCTGTCTCAAAAAAAGAAAAACATTATCAATTCTCTGGCTCTTTTTTTTTTTTTAATTATTATTATTTTTTTATGATTATTATAGATAAAAATATGAACCATAGATGTGGCCCAACCCATCACCCTCCCTCCACCCAAACCTCCCCTCTCCCTTCCCCTTCCTTGGTCCTTTCCTCATAGTCTTGTGGTATAGTTGGGTTATAGCCTTCATGTGAAATCTCTGGCTCTTTTTAATTCACCCGGAGAGATCTGTGCTTTGTGGCCTTGAAGATCCAGC